>PVKS010004600.1:0-91755 GCA_004027875.1 Aplodontia rufa
ATCAATTGGGCTGTTGGTGTTTTTGTAGTTGACATTTTTGAGGATTTTATAGATTCTGGATATGAGACCCTTGTCTGAGGAATCATAGTCCATGATACTCTCCATTTCTGTAGGAAACCTCTTGACTCTTTTGATTGTTTCCTTGGCAGTACAAAAGGTTTTTAGCTTTATGGCATCCCATTCACTGATTTTTGACTTTACTTCCTTCACTTTCGGAGACCTGTTGAGAAAGTCTTTGCCTACTCACAAATGTTGAAGTGTTGGACCAATTTTGTCTTCTATCAGTTGCAATGTAGCTGGTTTAATACCAAGCTCCTTGATCCATTTTGATTTGATTCTTGTGCACTAACATGCACTTTGAATGAGTTGATAGAACTTTCTTAGTCTCCCTTCTCAATTGTAAAATGGGGAAGATTGTTGTGAACATTAATGAAATTATTTTTAATGTGAATATACCACTACATTGTTTTTCTAAGCCATATGCTTTTTGGGAGATGACACATTATTGTGGCAGAGAAAATACATATATAGGAATAAATAAGAAATAAAAATAAGATGACCCAACTTCCCACTCTAATAGAAATAAACATTGTTAACATTTGACATCCATTCTAGATGGGGAATTGATAAACTCTTAAAAAGTCAAATACCATATGTGGTTTGTAGTATATACAGTCTTTATCAAAATTATTCATCTCTACCCTTGTGATCCGACAGTAGCCATGGACAATAAATGAATAGGTATAGATGTGGTCTTATGATACAATATTTATAAAAGCAGACCCCCAAGTTGTAGTTTGCTAGCCTCCATTCTAGATTTTATGCAAAGTTATATGTATATCCTGTATTTACAAACATAGAGTGCTTATATTTTTCTTCTTTAATTTGATTTTTCACATCACAATATGTCACCAAAGTACTTCATATAGATTTATTCATTTATATTTTAATTTCTAAGAGCTGCAAATTACTTCTTACAATAGCAGATTGGTTGGATAAATTCTGGAACCACTCATTGTCTATTTAGCCAGTCTGGTACTGTTGAATGCTTTTCCAATTCTTTTCTATTAAAACATGACACTGAGAAAATGATGCACATTGTGCCTTTGCATGCTTGCCCAGTTTAAAATAACCCCTCAGAGTTTGGACACTGTAAGCATTCAAGAAATGTGGGTTGCTCTCCGGATGCCTCTCTCAGGTACCCATCCCGGTGCTCTCCATTGTGGACTTCACCACGAGCCCCTTCATAGCATTCAGTGACTGGCATGTGATTCTCTAAGACCTCTGTCTTCTGTGCCTTTACTTTGTTACTTTAGTTTTATGTGAATCATGTACACTTATAATTTCCACTTGTGCACAAGAAAGCAGATGAAATCTCTTTCCTCCTTGCTTTTGAAGAATGTTTGCAGCTGCCTAAGTTGTTCCACCTCTGACAAGGTTGGGTGGTGTCCTCAATGCAGAAGGCTTTTGAGTTCCGCAGTAGACAGAGGTGGAGGGCTCCAAACTCCCTGTTCCTGGGCTGGCAGTTATGACATTCTCCTTGCATTGGACCCCTGTACTCATCCCAGCCTCCCAAGTTCTGAGAGGGACCATTCATCACCTGAAGAGCTTTAAGAGTCTCTGGAGAGAGCACAGTGATTGTGTGAATCTGTCCTCTGTGAGTTATGAGAAGGGAAGTTTTGGGTACCAAGGGAGAAGTTCTGATGGTTCTGGGAATATAAGCTGTCACAGCCACAGTACCAAGACCAGACTCTAGCCAAAAGACCAGTAGTGGACCTGTCTGTGCCAATGGGTTCTGGGCATGAGGATTCACACAGATATGGGAGTCATGGCCCCATCCTTCAATGAGTTTATGGTCTTGAAGGAGAGGTGAAAGCCCATGGCCCACAGGATGTGAACTCAGCTTGATGACTGCCATAAGGATGGCTTTGGGAACACATTCTCATGGTGGCCCCCACCAGGACCTTGCTTATTATCACTGACTCTTCACAACAATTCTACAAGGCAGGCAATTGTCCCAGGGTGTTCTCCTCTGAAGTAGCCTGGAAATGAGGGTTGGGTGTAGTGATTTCCTAAGAAGGTGCTCTCAGGGGAGACTTGACAGGGAAGGGGCTGACACCAAGTATTGGAGAGATCTCAAAAGTGCCAGAGGCATCATCCTGACTCTCATAGGAACTGGGGAGGGAAATTATGCTATGAAATTCCCCTAAGGTGAAGGGCCTGAACTCACCCATGCCATTGCCTTAGAGCGTGTGCATGTAGGTGATTCTCAGGCCCTTCTAGTCCTGGGATCCTTCTGGTACAGTGGTTATAGTAGCCAGAGGGCCATTCTCTGAATAAGAGTCCCAAGTAGATGTGGAAACCACCACAAACTTCATCTTCCTCTAATTAGAATGCCACTCATTGTACAGATGGAGAAACTAAGGCACAAAAGAGCTGGATGCTTCATCTGCAGTCCTCGCAAATGAGGACTGTGGCTCAGCTTGTTGGGTTCTCTCCTTCACATCAAAGGGAGTGAGGGTGAGCATCTGCTGTTTGAGGAATTGGGCATGCAGGGTGGGTTCCTGGAAGAGGAGTCTTGCTTGAGGTAGCAGCGGCAGCACTCTGAATGCTGGCAATGGTCTGGGCCCACTGGAGGTGGGGGGGGGTCTTGATGGTGGGGACTTTGTGAGGGTCCTGAGGGGACCAGTAACCATCTGGAAGAACAATGGTTGGTTTTGGTTCTCATGGATAGAGAGAGGCAGTACCGCATCTCACTGGAGCTGAGGCTGTGCTTTGAGGACAATGCAACTGACAGCAGAGAGCAGGACTGATCGGATAGAGGCAGGCCCACCATTTTGAAGGCAGATGTCAAATGTGAGATGGCTGCTTTTATAATGGAAAGGAAAGGAAGTCCCAGACAGAGACAGAAGAGGTGTCAGGGAAGAGGAGGGAGATAGAGGCATTGCCAACCTGCCCGAGGCTTCTTTCCTTGCTCTGGTGAGATGGACCTGACTGATAAAGGGGAGCCTGGAGCTGGCACTTGGGTCTCTTGGGCTTCTTTGGGTCCTCAAAGTGGTAGAGATGTCTGAAGGCACATTGGAGAGTCTTGAGCTCTTCAGAGAGAGAGGCAGACTTTGCAGATATGGGGTGGTAATTGCAGTCTTGAGAGTCAACATTCAGGAGGTGGGGGAGGGACAAGACATGGAGGAGATGGTGACAAATGCATTAAAACAAGCCACCAGAAGGACAGTGCAGATAGCAGAGATGGGGGAAGGGTCCTCCGCAGAGGGGTCCTCTGCCTGGTTCCTCTGCGAAGGGGTGTTCTTGGAGTCAACTGATCTGCTGGTAGCTGGAGGTGAGAGCTCAGTATGTTCACTGTCTAGCTCGGTTGGGAAACAGAGGCTTTGACATCTGTAAAGGCAGGAGCTGCTAGTGGATAAGGGAAAGGGTATAGATGTCAGTCCATGGAGGACTCAAGGAATCATGGAGGTAGTGGCTGGTAGCCTGTAGGTTAGAGTCTTAATCTTGGGCTGAGAGCCATGTCCTCTGTAAGGACTGAATGAGACACAGACTGGGGTTCTGGTCATAAGGAAAGTGCATGCAATCTTCAGGTGCTGGAATGTGGCAGCAGGTTACTGAGACCAGGCCTTTCTTTGGGGGAGATGTCTGACATTCAGGGACACCTGTCATTGGTGACATGGTCTTCATAGTGAGGTAGAAGGGGCTACATCCTGTTGTGCTTTTTGTGCCTGTGCCCTTGAGCTGGTCATCCTCCAGCACCCCTCTGGACCTGATACCTCATCAACAGGACATTTGGGGTTTTTTTTAATCAGGTGCTCTGATTGGTGGGGTAAGATCTGTCTCATGAGTAGTATTGGGTGAGCTTCCCACTCTATCCCATAACTGGTTCCCAGGAATGTTAGAGTACAGAAGTTTCTAATAGAATGTTTTTTTTTTTTTTTTTCATTTTACTTGAGGTTGAACATGTAATTTTTAGGGAAGACTCAGATGTCTATCTGAAGCATTTGATTTGTTCATTTATTTACACATATATATTTAAAGTCATTTGTATATAAAATAGAGTGTTAATTTTAATACTGATTCCCCCCCTCCTTCTTGCATTTCATGGAACGATTTTATTCAAAGCCTTCCCAGACCTGTCCTTGCCAGAGACACTGTGTGTAGTGTCTAACCTGATTTTTCAAGGCACAAAATCTCCCCTGCCATTGTGGTGATCGAAATCCAATGCTCTGTGGCTCTTTGTGAAGTCCTGTCCCTGGAGATTTTCTCCAACCATCATACTCATGTGCATATTATTAGGAGAGTAGTTTTTTCCATTTATTCTGTAGGTGTGTATTCATGGTCTCCACAATGTAGCTACTTACAGTATTACATTTTAAAATTATTTATAAAAGCCTTATTTATTACAATCTCCCCAGCTTGTAATTCTAAGGTGAAACTCAGGAATAATTATGAAACAGGGGTTAAATATCTTTTCCTCCTCTGTTAATGATTTTATCAGGCAACCTCTTATAAGCATCCAAACCTAGCATTCATTGATTGAGGTCATTTCAGGCTAATGTCTTTTTTCTCAAATGGTATTTTGTTGGTTAAAATAAAATAAATGAGAGAAACTCCCTGTCAATAGGAGTTTGTCGGGAATTGGAATATAGGTTCACTTACCCTTTTTTTGGAAAGATGATTTTGGGGGGAAAATGACCTTTGCCTTTTGTGTGGTCAGGGAGAGCAGCAGTGGCTCTATAGATAATTGTTGAATAGAATGAATTAATGAATTGAAGGATTGTGTAAGTACCTCCAGCTGGCAGAATACTTGGCAGATAGTAGGTCCTCAGAAAAGACCAGTTCCTTTCTTCTGAGTCCCACTGGATCTTTCCCATCTTTCCATTTAAGGATTGATCAGAAGGGTACTTTTACTCACCCTCCCTTACCCAAGATGTTGTCCGACTCCCTAGAGATAAGACCCACTGATATCCTATTGCACAATGGGATTCAAGGCCATGAACTAGCCCTTCTTGCTTCTTTTGCCTGTCTTTTCTCAGACTACATCTACCTTCATCTTTTATTAATAAACTCTCTTATGATCCATCAAGGGGCTTTGCACATGCTCTATCCCTCTGGTTGGGACTACTTCCTTTTGCCCTTCCTCCACGTCCTAAATAGGCCTCTGGTGTCCCTTCCTCAGAGTCTTTGGGTCCCTAGATGAAGTCAGTCTTCCTTCTCAGAATTAAGCTCTCACAGGGTTAAGTACCTCTCCTTCCCCATATTTCACCAGGTTGCAATTTAGCATGCATTTGGGTGCTAGTTTGATTCACACACATGTCCTCCACTGGACTGTAAACTCCAGGAGGGTAGAGACCTGGTCTCCCTACAACTGTGCTCCTGGGGCTGCCTGCTGCATATCTGGCTAAGTGGAAGGGCACCTGCAGATTAAGCTTGAGGAAGGATGAAGGGTGCCCTTTGTAAAATCTTGACCTACTTCCTGGGTCTTAAAATCTCTCTCAAAGGGCTCTAGCAGATGTTGGCTTCTGTCATTTTGCATAAATAGGGAGTGGGCCAGGAAATGAAGGCACATGGATGCCTGGAAGCTCTAGCTTAGGTCACCATCTCCTTACAAGGTGTTGCTTCTTTCTTGGGAGGGAATGAATTAAAGCTCTCAGTTTAATCACCAGTTTTGGTATTCCCAGGAGCAAGGGCTGGGGTGGGGGTCAAGTTGTCTATAAAGATTCTAATACTAAAGATCTGTCATTGTGGGGCAATGGGGATCCAGTAGTGGTGAAAATATAGGAGTTGAAAAATATAGGGATTGGGCCAGAGAGCTTTCATGTCAACTCCAGAGGCTGGAGTCCTCCAAAACCAGCTAAAAAGAGAAGTGAAAAGGAGTTTTCCTTTGGTTCTACCTGACCCCTCATGCCCGCAGGTGTTCTATATAAGTGTTCCATACAGCATCCCGCTTTCTCTTTCTTCCTCCTCCTCCAGTCCTCTAGTTCACTGGTCTCCTTTATGTATCCTGATTGCCTCCTCCTGTCTTGGTTGTTCCTCACTCCCTCCCTCCCTTCCATTTTCTTCCCTTCCCCAATCCACTATCAGTTCTTCCTGATTTCACTTCCAAAATAGAATCTTTTTTTTCTCAAATTTTGATCCCAAAGTATGCTTCTGAGGACACCCAACCCAATAAGGGAGGGCAAGCATAGGGATTTTCTATTCCCCAGAATAAAACTCCTAATAAGAATTCTTGCTATACTCATTCATTTGGCAAATATTAGTGGTGCACATACTGGGTGGCTGGCACTGTTACCTATTGTGCAAGCAAGTGTAAGCAAAAGCAGACAAGGTTCCTACCTTCATGGATTTATTGACTAGTGGGAAAGATAGACATGAACTAAACACCTTCATAAAAAAGAGTGTCATGTGATCACATTATGGTGTGGCTGTGTCAGAGTAAATCCAAGGAAACTGTCCACACCTGGAGTTCGACTTCTCAAGGGAGGTGACCTCAGGTAAAACCTAAGGCCAGGGAAACTGAGTGCCAGGCCGTGTATGGAGAGATGTTGCTCCTGGATCTGAAGGAGAGCCAAGATGCCTGGACTTCAGTGAGGGAGGATGGAAGTGAACATGCAAAACAGCCAATGGAGTAGGCAAAAGGCCTGCAGGATCTCATAGACCACATCGAGAGCTGTTATTTTCATTCAAGGAAATAAGGAAAGTCATGGCTTGGTTGTAAGCAGCATAGTGATAATAAGTAGGTTGGGCACCCAAGCCAGTTTGTTGGCCTTTGAGGAAGAGAAGGCAAGCCCAGACCCTCGAGAAGCTGGCATGTGCGGGAGGTTGATATCTGTGTACCTCAGTAGGTGTGTTAGTCAGCTTTCCCTTGTTGTGACAAAATGCCTTAGAGAAACTATTTAAGGGAGGTAAGATTGTTTTGACTCACAGTTTCAGTCCATGGGTGGCTGGTTCCATTGTTTCTGGGTCTCTCTGGGGTATGTCAGTACATCATGCAAGCAGAAAGTGACCCCAAGAGTAAGAGATAGAGATAGATACGTAGAGAGGGAGGGAGAGAGAGAGGGAGACAGAGAGAGAAAGAGAAAGAGAGAGAGAGAGAGAGAAAGGAAGAAAGAAAGGGAGAGTCCAGGGATAAAATGGACCCTTCAAATGCACCAGTGATCCACCTTTTCCAACTACCTCCCAACCTCAATTCCTAAAGTTTCTACCTCCTCCCAGCTGGGAACCAAGCTTTCAACACATGAACATTTGGGGACATTCCAGATTCAAACCATAACAGGAGGCAATGTTCTCATCTGCCTTATTCCTATCTTGAATCCTAGACAACTCCTGGGAAAGCTCCAGAGAAGTGTCTATAGGGAAGATCTCCCTGAAGGTCAAATGTCATGACTTCAGGAAGGCTCTCTTTAAGGCTGCTTCCTCCCTTGCTGTCTCCAGGCCAGAATTAATTACCTTCTGTGCATGTCTGTATCTCAGTACAAACCTCTGTAAGACCCTCACTACTGAATGCTTCATGTGGGACAGGACCATGCTTTGTTCATGGAATGTCCCTGGAGCCCCAGAGGCAGCAGCCCTTTGGCTGTGTGTCGAGTGAACTTCATCTTCTCTCAGAGTTTCACCACAGCCTGTAGGCTGGGGCAGCACTCCAGCTCTGAGGAAAGTACACAGTATTCTCTGATGCTTCGTGACATCTCAAATGAAGCTATGTCTTTGCACAGCAGATGGCCCCATGCCCCAGGGACTCTAGATTACTGCATCATTGGCAAACCCTTGGAAGCTGCTGTCAGGCTACCATACTCATGGCAACAAATAGTCTCCATAAGTCTCTGCCACAAGATCTACCCTGTCTTGGAGAAGCTGCTTGAGTAGCTTAGAGGCTCTCTTTCCTATGTGGGCACAAAGTGTTGCTGCTTTTGTGATGTTGATGGACTGAAGTTGCCTCATTTTCTTAACTATTAAATAGGATCCATTTCCTACCATCTGCCAATGCTATGCTAACTCTGAAGCTCAGGCAGCGGATTTGTGGAGAAAGGTCTAGGGCTGGGGCAGGTGGAAGTATGAGTTCATAAACAAAATTTCTAGGATTTCTGGCTTCTGGAAATTAAGACTGGGACATTGGAGCACTGGGATTGGAAACAAGATGAAAATTCCTGGACAACTCTTCCTTGTTTTCACTTCTCCTAGAAAAGTACATCAGCCCAATGAAGTGGACACATGAGCACTTCCCTGGGTGATAGAAGCCCTTTGTTTCAATCTGTTTTTTGCCTAAATGTACTGTCTGACCCTGATCAACTCAAGTTGATATTCTTATCTCCAGTAGCATCATTTATGTAACTAGGAAGTTGAAGTTATGTCCTCCAAGTCTATTTCCAGCCTTGAAATCTCATGTGCCTAGAACACATAGGATTTCAGGATGCCTTGAGGCAGAGGGCAGCTCCAAGGGTATGGCTGAGTCATCCCTGGAAGTGGAGTATGCCTGTTCTGGTCCCTGGGCGGGAAGCAGAAGACTCTTAGCTAACAATGCAGGCTTTGGATTTTCACTTTGTTGCCTGTTAGCTGTGAAAGCTTATCTTAGTCTGCTCAGGTTTCCATAACAGGGTACCATAGATGGGGTAGTTTAAACAACAGAAATTTATTTTCTCAGATTTGGAGGGTTAAAGTTGGATATCAGAGTGCCAGAAAGGTTAGTTTCTGGTGAGGGCTCTCTTCCTGGCTTTTGCCTTCTTGCTATACCCTTTCCTGGGAGGTAGGTAGGGAAGGAAGGAGGGTGAGGGGGAAGAGGAGGAGGAGAAGAAGAAGGAGAAGGAGAAGGAGAAGAAGAAGAAAGAGAGAGAGAGAGAGATTGAATCATTACTGGTGTCTCTTTTTAAAAGGGCATAATCCCCTCTCATGCCAGTTACCTTCCAAAGACCTGACTTCAAATACCATCACATTGCAGGTGATGAACTTTGGAGGGACATAAATATTAAATCCATAATGGGAAAGTTTCTTCTTGCTCAACTTGAGATTGATGCTGACAATGACACCCCCATGTGTCTAATTAGTTATTACTATAATAGCATAGTGTAAGAAACTGTTCCCAAATGCAGCATTTTACAACAACAATCACGTTCTACTTCTCCTGAGTCTACAGATTGACAAGATGATTTTGCTCATCTGGGTCAGCCTTGGCTGATCTTGGGTGGGCTCAGTCATGTCTATGGTCAGCTGGAAGGTCAGTTGGTTTAGGTTGTCTTCTCCACATGACCTTTTCCTCCAGAAGGCTAGCCCAGGCTAGTTTTTAAGGAAGTGGAAGAATTCCAACAGAATGAGTGGAAATGGGCAAGGGCTCTTGAGATCCTGCCTTGGACTTGGCATGCCATCATTTTCTGCCTCATTCTATCAGCCAAAGAAAGTCACAACATCTGCTCAAAGCCAAGGGATGAACTATAGACTTCACCTCTTAATGGAAAGACCAGCCAAGTCACATGGCAAAGAGCATGGGCCATTTGTGCACGGAGTCTTCTATGCTACCCCATAGCCTTACTTCCAGGCTTAAATAAGATTGCTTATGTTATTGCAGTTCCCAACAAACAGAGAAAACACATTAAGTGATAGCTGCAATTCTGTTATTATTATACTGATAACTTTTCAGGACTAAATGCAGGGTCGGTCACTTTGTGAACTAGGTGACAAAATGAGAAGTATATCTGGTCTGAGCCTTCACAGAGAATGCTGATACCCGCCTTACACTCATGTGGGGAAAAGCCATGGATACATGAGGGGTCCTCACCCAGAAGAGGGATCTGCAGAACACTGGTCTTGACCTTCTTTTAGAACTGGGAGAAGAACCATCCTAGTCTGAATCTCCAGTCACTGGTCATCTTTGATGAGAGATGTAGCTCAGCATGTTCTCAATGCACGTCATGCTCTGGCATCTTCTGGAGAAGGGACCCTGACCCTTCTCTACTCCTTCTGTTTCTCAGGTGCCCACTCTGGTTTCACTTTGCCTGCCAGGAGTCCCCATCCCTAAACCTCAGACCTTTTCTAGTAGATGGAAACACCTTTTGCCTCTCTGATTGTCCTGCTGTGTTGCATATCTGGGCATTCAGCAATACACTTCCGTTTTTTATGATAACCCCTTCAGGCTCATTACCTGAGTTGGGAGAAGGCACTTTCAGGGGGAATGAGAGCTAAGTGATTTCTTAGTGTATGGAGTAGGCATAAGTACCAAGCTTCATGACATAGTATTCTTGCATTTTTTTCCCACAGAAAGGCCCCTTTATTTAAGTTAAATCTGTCTGGAGGTCTACTTGCAAACACAGAAAAGTAGAGCTGACCCTGGCTCTGTGTGTGTGTGTGGGGGGGGGGGGGGTTGGGCTGGAGGGCTGGGGTGTGGAGCAGAGCCTCAAGCCCAGTGTTCTTCATCTCCCCCAACCCTCTTGTTCTTAGCAACCCTAAGGAAAGCCTTTAAATTGCACCTTAGCACAATTTAAAATATTAGAGTTTAGAGTCTAGACAAGTAGATGTCCATTAGGGTAACTGTCTCAGACATTAGTCAACTAAGCTGGGATTTTTCTTTTCCTCCCTGTACTTTTTAATGGTATTTATTATCTTTTTATTACACAGGCAATAAATAGTTTTTATAGAAATTGAGAGAATGTGAATATGCACAAAGAATAAAAGTCATCTAAAAATCCCCCTCCCAAAGGTAACTGCAGTAAATATGTTGGTGTATATCTCTGCAGCAGAGCATCAGCATCTTTTGATGTCATTTACTCCTCCATGGCATAAATTTGGTGCCTGTTTGGCATTGACTTGGATGGCAGATCATGATTTATTTAATTGATCATCTATTTTTTGAGCATTTGTGTTGTAGTACTGTCTTGTACTTTAGCCTTTGAGCATATTCTTAAAGATTTCCTTAAAAAAGATTTCTAGACATACAGTTGCTGGAGATGAAGGATATTCGCTGCCCATTAGTGCTTTGAATTATGAAATATGTGTTTATGTGCATAAATATATGAATTTTACATAACATATGTGAATAATTCAAGCACGTTGTGGTGCATGTTTGTAAATTTTTTTTTGCCTTTGCCACCTCAGCCATTTGTATCTGACATAGCCTTTGTTTTAACTCCAAAAAGACATGCTCTCCCCTCTGCAATTACCCTTCGCTTTCTTGATGTTCTCTCTTTGTAGTTCTAGAATTTCCTTTTGTTTTCATAGTCTCTATAATTTATTCCATTAGCATTTATTTGTCTTTTAAGAAACAACTTTAACATATTTATTTAATTTCTGAATAGGTCATGCATTCATGTAGTTCAAAAAATAACAGTATAAAAAGACATAGGGTGAAAGATTCTCCCAAGAGCCACTGTTTTACCTTTCCCAGTCCCTCAGATAAACACATTAATCATGGAGGCTCCTTCAAAATTTCCTTTAGGAATTATGAACAGATATGAGAATAAATTCTTCTCTCACTTTCTGAAGCAAATGGGGTGATGCTATATATATACCTACCTATTCCACACTTTGCTTTTTCACTGTGTAACATGTTTTAGAGAGAGCTTTGTGTTAAGATGAAGGGCTTGTCCATTCTTTTAATCAGCTTCACAGAATTGGGTTGTATGGATGTGCCATAACCTATTTAACCAGCTTTTTAACAACAGCATTTAGATTCTCTCTAATTTTTTGCTTCAAAAAAAAAAAAACAACAAAACAAAACAGTGCTGCATAGAACAATTACATAATTAGGGCAGGTTGCATTTTTGTAAGTGCATCTATAAGATATATTCCTAAAAACAGAATTGCAGAATAAGAGGATTTTTGCTTTCATAATGGATAGATATAACAAAATTTCTCTCCAAAAGAGTTATGCCAGTTTGTACTCCCACCAGCAATATATGACTGTGCCTGTTTTTCCATAGTTTTGTCAACAGAATACGTCATCGAACTTTAGGATTTTTGCCAATCTGATGGATTAAAATAGTAGGAGAACACAGTTTTAATTTGCATTTCTCTTTTGAGTGAGATTAAACATCTCCTCACATGCTCAGGAGTTATTTGTATTTCATTTTCTGTGAGCCATGTGTTCATGTACTTTGCCCATTTTTCCATTCCTTTGAGAAATACTTTACAGTATGGAGTTCATCCCTCGATCTGTGGCATGCATTATAAATCTTGAACCCTCTTTGTTGTTGTTTCCTACTTTGCTTTTTTTCTTTTTTTTAACTTTTTTCACATTTATTAGAAGTATATAGCGATACAGGATACAGATGAGGGGGAAACATTGTCAAAACAGTAGCAATCAATGTGTATAAACTTTGTTAACCAGGGGTAATGCTAACGCATAGATAAGCTACTATGGGTTTCATCTATTGCAGTTTCCCCCTGAAGAACTCATGTGTTAAATGGGTATCTAGTGTAGGAATAACATCGGCTTCTGGGATGGTTCCCCCATCTTCCCCATCACCAGACTCCTATGAGTTCTTCATACTTTGCTTTTTTTCATGAAGAAATTTTTGATATATGTATAGCAAAACTATTTATCTTTTCTTTTATGGTGTTTGAATTTTAGTTCATAAAAAATATCCCCCAGTACAAAGTTGTAAGAAATTTTCTTTAATTTTTCTTATAAGTACTTTTTATGATTTGGGCAATTGTTCATTTAGAACAATTAAACCTAAACTTTATTTAGAATTTTTCTTGTTGTATAGCCATCACAATATTTATTGTAAGTTTTATCTTTTCCCCTTTGATTTGCAATGCCATTTTGTAATATATTAAAATCTAACAGATCAATATATTACATTAATCTAAATATATTAATAACATATTTCAGCCTAATTTTAGAACTTTTGTTCTGCTTCATTGTTCTTTCTGATGGTCTTTTAAATGTCTTCACATCAGTTTTAATTACTGAAGTTTTATAATACGCATAATTGAATAACTGTTAGGATAAGGTCTCCCTGTAACCGCTCCTATTTCTGTTTTTTCCTCCTAGCTCTTCTGTTTGCTTTTTTTTTCTTTTGTTCTTTTTGTTTCTTTAGGGAAAACCAAAGTCTTTGTCATGTTGAGTCCTACCCAAGAAAGTGATATGTTTCAGTGTTTTCATCCCTGCCTTTGAATCCTCTGGCAATATTTAAATGTTTTCTTCATATAGGGTTATATATTTCTAAGTCAGTTTATTCCTAGGTCTTCTAACTTGCTGTCTTTATGAATCTTTTCCCCCTTGCACGAAATCTTCAAATTAGTCATTGCATATATAAGGTTTTATATTGATTTTATATCACAATTTATATCACCTTTTAAATTGATTTTATATCACAATTTTACTGAATTTTCTGAGTTTTTTTGCTTGCCAGAATTATATTAGCATTTCTTCATTGATTTCTGAATGATCTTTTACAAAATCAGCCAATATTACACATTTAAAAAAATTCTCTGCCTATTATTAAATAAATGTTCAAAATGTGTAATATCACTTTATTCAATATTAAATACTAACACACGCACACAAACAACTTTTGAGCATTTTAAATAAGTTCCAAATAGATTTTACCAGTTGACAAATTCTGTGCCTCATTTTATATTCCTAAATAAATATCAGAAACACAGACATTTCTTACAAAGTGCCCCTGCCAAGTGTTCCCGTGGTCACTGGTCATAAACGTATTGACTTGACTTTCTAATGGTTCCTGGTGTGTGTGCCATGTGTGGAATCACACTTGGATGAAGTTTGTAAGAGCATACTTGGCTTTCTGTGCATGCATAGATGCTTGTTAGAGTAGGATAAGCAGCCTGAGATTGGCACTCTAGCAGGTACTTAACATTCACATGTGTCTATGTGTGGCAGGAGGAGAGTCTCACCTTTTAAAATCAGTTATGGTTCACCTCACTCCAGTCAGATTGGCAAAGATGAAGAATATAAACAATAACAGATGCTGGAGGGGTTGTGGGGAGATAGGAACACTAGCACATTGATGGTGGATTTGCAGACTGGTATAACTGCTCTGTAAAGCAATGTAGAGACTCCACACAAAATTAGGGATGGCTCCACTGTATGATTCAGCTATCCCTCTTCTGAGTATTTTCCCAGAGGAGTTAGAATCAGCACACTATAGTGACACAGCAAAATCTATGTTCGTAGTAGCTCAATTTACAATAGCTAAATTATAGAAACAACCAGATGCCCCTCATTGGATGCATGGATCCAAAAGCTCTGATATATACACACATACATACATACACAATGGAATTCTACTCAGCAATTAGAAACAATGATATTGGGGCTGGAGTGGTGGCTCAGCGGTTCTGGTGCTTGCCTGGCATGCACGAGGACACAGGTTCAAACCCCAGTACCACATACACAATGAAGTGTCAGAGCAACAAAGGTCACATGAAAAACTAAATAAAAATTCTCTCTCTCTTACTGTCCCTCTTTCTTAAAAAAAAAAAAAGAAAAAAGAAACAGTGATATTGCTGCCTTTGAAGGTAAATGGATGGTAATAGAAGAAATCATGCTGAGCGAAGTTAGCCAAACCCAGAGTGTCAAGGGTCAAATGTTTTCCCTCATTTGTGGAGGCTAGAGCTAAACCCAGACTTCGTGAAAGGTAGTCAAACTCATGTATTGGACCCACCAAGGGCATAGCAACACACAATCTTGGGAAACCATAGACATATAGGAGGAGGAGGAGGGTAGAGGAGACTAGAAGGGGAGACAGGGACGGATCTAGGGAGACAGTCAAGAATGTAACATACTTTATTTTTCATGAAAAGGACATTTAATAGTTCCATTTTACAGATGAGGAGGTGAAGGCTGTGAGCAGTTATGCAGGGTGCCCAAGAACACTCAGGCAGTAAGAAGTACATATCATTAACTCTCTCAGAAACTTAGAAAAGCATATATTGTCATTTTCACTTATTCAGATGAGAAAATTATTGTTTAGAGATTTTTATTTATTTATTTATTTTATTTTTGAACAATCATGCAAGTTTTTAACAAAATAATATAAAATGTGTATAGATTCTTTTTATTACAATTACCCCCAGGAGTGCCCCCCCAATTACCCACCCTTTTCCCTCCCTTCCCCTTCCCACAATATCTCTAAAAAAGTATTAGGTTGTATAACATTATATCTTATCTGGATTTAACACATGATAATAGACCAACTTTCTCACTGTCCAGGGTCTAGTCCCCACCACCACAGATGAGTGGAGACAATCGACCCTTAGTTCTCTGGGTTAAGCTGATTTTACTCAGCATGATCTCTTCCATAGCCATCTATTTACCTTCAAAGGCTGCAATATCATTGTTTATACTTTTTAACCTCCCCCCAAAATCCAAATAATACTTATACAATCATTTAATTCCGGAAAATTCACAATCTAAACATTTATATCACTTGTAGGGGCAAAATATAGAAGAATCAAGAGACTGGGGTGTGGGCGATGTGGGGGTAACTGGCTTAGGATCAAATGCATATCATATTGTTACTTTATATGCATTTATGATTGTACAACAACTCAACTCCTTAATAAAAAATTAAAAAAATAAAATCAGTTATAGAAGGGACAACATGGACATTATGTTAAAGAAAGGCTGACAACAGCTTGTGGGCCTTAAGTGATGACAGGAAGAAGCATAGAAGGGGAAGGTTGAGTTGGAGTCAGGGCCCAATTTAGAAGAAATTATTATGTATTTCTCAAAGGCTTGAATAAGTGGGAGGAAAAGGAAAGGTACTGGGGAGCATAACTGACCAAATTATATTATATGCATGTACAAATATGTAGCAATAAATTCTACTATTATGTATAATTATAATGCACCAAAATATAAAAATAAAAAAAAGGCTTAGACAGCAAGATTCATGGATGGAATCTAGTCCCAGAGGTAGTCAAAGCCAAGCCATATAACTATACCCACCAACAGGCCTGGAGTCTTAGGAAATGTATATAATCTAGAATCACTCTGATTCTGATGGGGTCCCCATTGCTAGATAATGGCTGGATTTCTCCATGCTGGTGAGATTCAGCCTTTGTCTTATCCAGGAACTAGGTATGTTTATTTCTGGTTTCTAATATTCAGACTTACTCTTTGACTCAGTTTCCTAATCTCACTACCATTTCAGGCTTTTTTTTTTCTGGGCCATATAATAGTCATACCTCCACTACTTCTTCTTATTCAAGAAATAATGTCTTTAAGTCAGGTGTGGTGGTGCACACTTATAATCCCAGAACTTGGAAGGCTGAAGCGAGAGGATTGCAAGTTTGAAACCAGCCTTCACAATTTAATGAGGTCCTAACCAACTTGGTGAGACCCTGTCTCAAAATAAAATAAAATAAAAAGGGCTGAGGATTTGGCTCAGTGGTTAAGTACTCGTGGGTTCAATCTTCAGTTAAAAAAAAGGAAATAAAAATATCTGCATTGCTCGATTGTTGGATCAAATGTAATGGATAAAACTTGAAATGGATCAATGCAACAGGTAAGAAATACCTCCTCATTCCAAGGATATCATATAAATCCTTTGGCAGAAGTGAGCAGATGTGGCCATGTAGCCATTTAGAAGGCTGCTAGGAACAAGCCAATTGCTCACACTCTTATCTCCTGGTGGCCATATGCCCAGGACTGTACACCAGTGTACTTCTCAGTCCTGCTATTAACTAGCTAATGACTTGTCTACCAAGTTGCTTAACTTTTTTGAACCTCAACTGCTCATCTGTAAAACAAGGATATAGTACTTGTACCAGTCTCATGGAATGACTGAGAATTAGGCAACACATGTAAAGTACTTGGCATGAGGCTCACTACAGAGGGGTGATTTCTTTCTGGTTTCAATTCTTGTGCTAATTCTGTGGGAGAAATGAATTACTATTTCCATTTTATACAGAAGGAAACTGAGCCTTAGAAAAGGAAAAGAATTAAAGAGGCCAGATCTGGAGGGCTCCTGTGAACTTTCTAGCATGTCTTATAATGTTCCATTTATTATTATTATTTTGATACATTGAAATATATAAGATTATATTATGAGCAAGGTGAATCTTCAGTGTAATGTGCTGTGAGTAAGAAGCAAATGTGGCTTTAGGCCGTGTGGATACACAATTTTCAGCCTCCCTGCTTCCCTTCCCATGGCATTTCCAAAAACCTAGAATGGTGGCTCAGGAAGACAGATGTCTTCAGCATTAACTGGAAGCTCTGCCATACACGACCCCCTGCCATGGCACTTAAACCCCAGCCACTGTCCTAAGTCTGCTTTACTTTGAACTGATTATGTTTACAAGTCGTATTGTGTGCCGCTGAATCTGGCCCTAGAACAGCTACCCTGGCCTCCTCTGACAGGTTTCTCAGAATATTAAGTTGCATGCATTTGAATTTTGATGTCTTCTCTCTTGGAATCCCCTATAAAGCTTGCAAACCTCCCAGAAGAGTGATTGTATTAATAGACTCACAATCACAGGCAATGGTTGCCTATCTGTCCTACTTTTGCCTAAGATGGGCACTTAAGTGATCCTGTAGAGGTCAAAGAAGTCAATGTCTCTATTAAAGAAAGTATGGTACTCTGTTTCATATGCCTATGAACTTGAAATGAAATAAATGCAAATTGGAGTCCCTGATGGGTGACCTTTGATCCTGGGGCATTGAAAGAGTTTGGCTTCCTCATTGGGCGTCTTGAGTTTGCTTCCCAAAGTGAGAAAAATGGACCCATATGTTCATTTGAGTGCAAGGATGGTAGGCTCGAGGTCACGGCCAGGACAGCAAAAAACAGGAGCTGATAAAACGGACACAGCCCCCGCATCGCCATGTGGGGTGTTTTCAAAAAGGACAAAGCAACTATTATTTTCCTCCTGGGATGTTCCAGTTGGCCTGAGAACAAAAATCTAAATAGCTTCATCAGCATAGTTTGTGCCTAAATTCTCACTAGCCTCCGAGAATGGAAGCTCAATATTGCAATGAGTTCCCCAGCTTGTGGTTTTGTGGCTGTTTCTATCTAATTACACATGTAATTCTATTTCCCAGTCTTGATTAAAAGTCATTTTTCTCCCTGGAAACCACATCTCCAAGTGCTTCTGCTGCACGGTGGAGGGCATCTGGGGGTGGCACATGTGTGGATGGAAGGCTGTTGGGACTTGGCACATCCAAGATTTCCCTCAAATCATCTCCAGCAATTGTCGCTGGGTTCTAGTTAACTTGGAGGCTTCTTCGATTTCCACAATTCTTAAAGTTTATTTCATAACAATTTGAAGGCAAGAAGAGGGGCAAGTTAGAAACTCTGTTTAGGCTGGGTGATGTAGCAGTGCTCCCCCCAAAAGTCCTAATTAACCATGAAATTGTATACACCACCTTGTTAGTAACAAGTCCCATAATGTCCGCATTCACTGGTAGTAATTGCATCATTTCTCAGGGCTGCTGCTCTGTCCCAGGAAGGGGCGAACACTATTAATCACCTAATGCAGAATAAGTGATTTTCGGCTTATGTTTTAATAATGTGCATCCGGCTCCAGTCCATGTAAGCAGGGCTTGGCTGTGTTCCACGCTTGTGGATTACTCTTCTGCCTGTTTCCAGGCTCCCTTCTCCCATCAGGGCCCAGGGAGCTCAGGAGGCTGAGTCATTTAGATGAGCGGGTTTCCTGCTGGGGAGCTGTCTTTGATGATGAACTCAGGTTCAGTATTTTCAATCATTGAGGGTGAGGTTTCAATGAGCTTAACTAAGATTAATTGGTTTTGAGTATGAGCAGCTAATTAGTTTCAAAGCAATCATTTGTTCTGATGCTCAGAGAACATGGTACAGAGCTGTGGAGAAGTTCTACAACCACTGTTCCGCCACAATTCTGCTTGACTTGTGAGAAGTGCCGGGGAGAGGTTGCATCTTTGCCATCTGGCAGACCAGGGTGGAATCCCCAGTGGATTGCTTCCTAAGCATGTGACCCCACTGATATTTGACCTCACTGAGTTTGTGTCTTCTTCATGAAATGGGCTTAGTTTGCAGCATAATTGTAGGGATTCAAAGAACTCAGAGACTTTGAGTAGAGAGACTGTACATGAGTAATCCATAATTCAAAGTTCAGTGGGCTTATTTATCCATAAATAAGAAAATGGCATTTCCTTCCTTGACAGTGTCACTTGTTAAGATATTAATTCCTTCTTCCTTGATTGGCATGGGGAGACTAATCCTGATGCATCAAAATGAATTTTAATTTTTTTGTGTAGTCTTCATCAAACCAACTCTTTGGAGGAGTAAATTTTGAGAAAAGAATGAACGGGAGAATTCTGAGGTCATACTGGCTGAAGTCATACTGGTTACAACCCATGACTTATCCATAGAGTACCTTTTTTCTTCAGATGTAGGTGAAATTGCCCTAAAACCCCCTGCCTATGTCTATGGCCAGGCAAAGTCTAAAGGTTGGTTAGCCACTGGCCTGCTTTGTCTCTGCACCAAGGCAGGCTCTGTCCTACACCAGCCCTTCCCCTGGGCTTTCACCATCTTTCCTCTGGTTCTAACTATAAGAATAGCCTTCAAACCTATAAATAATTATCACACCTGCCTGTCAGGAGATTGGTAGACTTTCATCAAGGTTTGCTGGGTGGCATACCCAGAGATGGCCTACCATCACCCAGTGCCTAGTTGGCCTCCCACCATCTTGCAATCTCTTCTCTCTCTCTCTCCACCTCTGATCCTTACCTTTTTCCTCCCAGACTGCTTCAGCTGCCCCATCCCTTCTTGTTTATAATACAGGTTCCATTCTCCCTCCTTCAAAGCTTCTGGTCAATCAACATTCAAACCTCATGTGGCTTATCTGTTTCCCTAAGCAAGTTAGACGTTGTCTGTCCTTTGTGAACTACAGTTATCTCCCTAAGAAGAATCCTGGTCTCACTTGGCAAGGAAATTTTCCCTACCTCATTATGCTATCGATTCTCACGTTATGTGTTCATTTTGCTCTGCAAAATGAGAATGTCTGTATGTGGTAGTCAGGGCTTCCAGACCTTTGCTTATTAAGCTACTAAAGCGATTATAGGTGAGGACTGCAAAACAGAGTGTCAGGGTTCCAATGCCAGTTCTGCCATTAATGTCTGTGCAGCCTTGGGCTAGTTACTTAACCTCCATGCCTCAGTTTCCTCATATGAAAAATGGAAACAACAACAGAATCAACCACTTCGGATTGCTGTGTGGATTAAATGATCTAATACAAATATAGCTCTGGGAACAGTACATGGCACATAATTAACTCAGCATGTGCTCTCCATGTATAAATAATGTCCACTAGATTGTAGGCTCCATGGGAACAAGGATTTGCAGGTCCTTGGGTCTCAGCATTGACAGGAAGTCTTGTCACAGAGAAGTTGCCCAATAAACAACATGTGATAAATTTGTGTGATTACATCTGACACTGACACCGGTTCTGAGGATGTTCTTGTGCAAGACCAGTGCTCTTTGCTGTAGCATCTAGTTTGGCAATCTAAACAGAATGTATTCTTGGCTTGCTTGAGATAACTTACCAAGGTGAGCTGCCAAGTTTCGCCCAGGAACAAAATATTTTGACTTCCCCTTTCGCAGAGAAACATGATTTCACTGAGGCCCCCTGTAAGTCCGGAAAGGATTCATGTGACTCTTCCCCATCCCATGCCCTTTTTTCATGTGCCAAAAAGTTGGGAATTCAATGGGGAATTCCCTATAACAGCACCTTTGTGTTGTGATTAGTAGATTTTCCTCCTGAGTAAGGTGTCATAAGGGAGGTGAGGTGTTGGGACCCTTGGGAAAACTGGTTGGGCTGTAATTGATCCTTGGTGGGTATGCAACAGAGAGGAACATGTTGTGGGGGTGGAGAGAAAGAGGGAAACATGTTTTGATAAATATCTAGTTTAAATGTCTACTTAGACATCTAAGTAAATCAGATGTCTTCTGTGGATCAACAATTTTTCAGGCCTTCTAGGCTCTGCAGGAGGACTGACAATTCAAATATAACCTGTGTGAAGTCACTCTTTGGCATGTCAAAAGTGCTTAGGATAATGTTGGTTTATAAGTGTATGCACTATGATTGGCAAGTAGGGAAAGGAAGCAGGTTATTGGAGTCTTTGCTTGGGATTTAAAAAATAAGTATGCAATGCAGTGGAATACCATTAATTCACATGTCCCTTATGCAGCAGACATTTATGTGGTGTTTATTATGTGCCTGGCACTTGTTAGACACTGGGGATAGAGCATTCTATACAGTGTCATTCCCTTCTTGACCTTGAAACCCTGCTCTCTTGTGCAGTGTTTTTGTACTGGGGCTTGGTACAATATCTGACCATTCTTTAATGGACTATTTGAAAATAGATTCACACTGGCATTATATAATAATATATAATTTGCTTTTTTATTTTTGAATATATGTGGTAGGTAATATTTATTAAGTCTTTCAATAATAATATAAAAATAATTTTACTTTAATTTTCTATTGGCATGTATTAATCATCACCAAAATTTAAAATCTCACAGGGAGATAAGTCACTTTGTAAGTAAAGATTCAGTTATCTGAAATTCTGAAAAGTCTTAGTTTTTGTAGATTGGTGACTTTCAGCATAAGGACTGACATTTGGGAAACAGAAGTGGAGCATGTAAGAAGAAAATTTTTTTTAAGAGTAATAAAAAATTTGGGAGTTGGATTATTTTATGATGCAATGTGGGGTTCCAGAAGGGTTTTGTTGAGTTCCAGTTGAGCTGTGAGTTCACCAGAGATGAAACTGAAGCTGGAGCTGCAGGCAGAGCCAAGCTAGGTCACTTATAGCCTGGAGTCTTCCCACCTGTGTCTTTACTTGAGCCTCTGAGCTGCATTCACTTGGTCACAAGGGCTATGTGAAGGGGCCAGAGGAAAGAGGATGCAGCAGGATGCTGTCCTGGGGGAGTGTGAGTATGAGGGGGTGGCGGGGTCTGGGCAGGACTCATTCCACCCCCTCCTTGGGCTCCTTGACATCCTCGCTGTGTGGCCCCACCCCATAGCTGTCTGGAAGTTCTGCCTTATGCTGATCTAGTTTTTTTTTAAATTTATTTTTTTATTAGTGCATTATAGTTTTACATAATGTTGGGATTAGTTGTCACATATTCCTAAATGCACACAATTCAGCAATATAATTTGTTCAATATCCTTCCCCTCCCACATCCTTCTACCTCCCTCCTCCTGTCCCTGATCCCTTGCCTTTCTTCAGGGTCCTATATTGTTCTTAAAAAATCCAAATACAGTGACATAATTCTTATACCTATGAAGAACATTTTCTGTATAGGTGGCTATAATATATACAGTGACATTTGTAACTGCTTGGAATGTACCTTGTTTTATCTCAGTTCCAACATTTCCCCTTCTCCTTCCTTCCTATCATCACTTGTTATTCTTCAAAATATTTGACAATGGGATTAAACATTTACGTTTTTGTACAGGTATGCAGCATAGCTTGTTCAAATATCTTATGAAGTATCTTGCAACTGCAACTGCATCTCATAAATATTAACATTTTGCATTTTTGTTCTGTGGATCTAATACATGAGTTTGTCTGCTATACTCCCAAGCCTGGGTTTAGGTCCAGCCTCCACAAATGAGGGATACCATTCAGCCCTTGACTCTGTGTTTGACTAACTTTGCTCAGCATGATTTCTTCCAATGCCATCCATTTACCTTCAATAGATGCAGTATCATGGTTTCTAATAGCTGAGTAGAACTCCATTGTATACATAAATCAGAGCTTTTGGATCCATTCTTCCAGTGAGGGGCATCTGGGTTGGTTCCATAATTTAGCTATTGTAAATTGAGCTGCTATGAACATGGATCTTGCTGTGTCATTGTAATGTGGTGATTCTAACTCCTCTAGGAAAATACCCAGAAGAGGGATAGCTGGATTGTATGGTGGATCCAACCTTAATTTTTTGAGGAGTCTCCAAACTGCTTTCCAGAGCGACTGGATCAGTCTGCAATTCCACCAACAGTGTAGTGTGCTAGTGTTCCTATCTCCCCACAACCCCTCCAGCATTGTTAATGGTTATATTCTTCATCTTTGCCAGTCTGACTGGAGTGAGGTGAAATCTTAAGGTAGTGTTTTGATTTGCATTTCTCTGATTGCCAGTGATTTAGAACACTTTCTGAGGTAGTCATTGGCTTGCTCAATGTCCTCTGTTGAGAAATTTCTGTTTAGCTCTCTGGTCCATTTATTGATTAGATTGTTTGTGTTTTTGTTATTGAGTTTTTTGAGTTCTTTGTAAATTTTGGATATTAGTCCTCTGTCAGCGGGATCACAGGCCATGATTCTCTCTCATTCTGTAGGTTGTCTCTTGACTGTTTTGACTATTTCCTTGACTGTACAGAAACTTTTTAGTTTAATGGCATCCCACTCATTGATTTTAGTCTATAATTCTTTCACTTTAGGACCCTTGTTTAGGAAGTCATTACCAACTCCCATATGCTGGAGTGTTGGTCCTAATTTTTCTTCTAGCAGATGTATGATAGCTGGCTCAATTCCTAATTCCTTGATCCATTTAGAATTGATTTTTGTGCATGGTGAGAGATAAGGATCTGATTTCAATTTTCTGCAAGTGGCTGTCCAGTTTGTCCAGCACCATTTGTTGGACATGCTGTCTCTCCTCCATGTTAGAGTTTGACCCCCTTTGTCAAAGATCAGATGTTTAAAGATTTGGGGTTTTGTCTCAGAGTCTTCTATTCTATTCCACTTGTCACAGTCCTATTTTGATACCAATACCATGCTGTTTTTAATACTACAGCCCTATAGTATAATTTTAGATCTGGTATTGCAAAACCACCTGTTTCATCTTTCTTGGTTAGTAATGTTTTGGCTATTCTGGGTTTCTTATTGTTCCATATGAATATGACAATTGCTTTTTTCTATATCTACAAAGAATGACATTGGAATCTTGATGGGGATTGCATTGAATCTGTACAGTGCTTTTGGGAGAATGGTCATTTTAATTATATTAATTCTGCCTAACCAAGAGCATGGAACTTCTTTCCATCTTCTTATGTCTTCTGTAATTTCTGTTTTCAGTGTTTGATAATTTTTGTTATAGAGGTCTTTTACTTCTCGTTAGATTAATTCCCAAGTATTTTATTCTCTTAGAGGATATTATAAATGAGACTGATTTCCTAATTTCTTCTTTTTCCCTATTATTATTGGCATATAGGAAAGCTATTGATATATGGGTGTTGATCTTGTAGCCTGCTACTTTGCCAAATCTGTTTATAAGCTCTACCAGTTTTTCTGGTGGAGTTTTTGTGGATCTTCCAGATATAGAATCATGTCATCAGCAAAATGGGATAGTTTGACTTCCTTCCTTCCTATTCTTATCCCTTTGATTTCTTCCTCCTTCCTGATTGCTCCAGCCAGGGTCTCAAGGACTATATTGAATAAAAGTGGTAAAAGCGGGTGGCCTTGTCTTGTTCCTGAGTTCAGCGGAAATGCTTTCAACCTTTCTCCATTTAGTATTGTACTAGCTGAGGGTTTCACATATATGACTTTTACAAAGTGAAGATAAGTTCCTTTGATTCCTATTTTCTCTAGAGTTTTGAGCATAAATGGGTGCTGGATTTTATCGAAGGCCTTTTCTGCATCTTTTGAGATAATCATATGGTTTTTGTCCTTAATTCTGTTTAAGTGATGAATTACATGTATTAATTTTCGTGTGTTGAACCAACCTTGCATACCTGGAATTAAGCCTGCTTGATTATGATGAATTATTTTCTTGATGTGTTTTTGAATGTGGTTTGCAAGAACCTTATTTAGGATTTTTGCATCGACATTCATGAGGGATATTGGTCTGTAGTTTTATTTTTTTGATGTGTCTTTGTTGGGTTTTGGTATCAGAGTTATGGTTGCTTCATGAAAAGTGTTTGGAGAGTTCCCTCTTTCTCAATTTTATAGAATAGTTTAATTAGGAGAGGTGTTAGCTCTTCCTCAAAGGTGTGGTAAAATTCTGCAGAGAATCTATCAGGTCTTGGGCTTTTCTTTTTTGGAAGACTTTTAATTTCTGTGTGGATTTTGGTGCCTGTTATTGGGCTGTTTAGGATTTCAATTTCATCCTGTGTCAATTTGGGGATGTTGTACGTGTCTAGAAATTTGTCCATATCTTCCAGATCATCTGATTTAGAGAAGTATAGTTTTTCAAATATGTTCTGATAATCTGTTTGATTTCAAGGGGATCAGTGGTGATCACCCCCTTTTCGTTGGTGATTTTGTTGATTTGCTTTGATTCTCTCCTTCTTTTAGTTAGACTAGTTAGGGTTCTCTCAATTTTATTTATTTTTTCAAAGAACCAGCTCTTTGTTTTGTCAATTCTTTTCCTTTCTTATTTTTTTTTTGTTGTTTTCAATTTCGTTGATTTCAGCTTTGATCTTAATTATTTATTGTCTTCTGCAGGCTTTGAGATTAGACTGTTCTTCCTTTTGTAAAGATTTGAGTTGGAATATAAGCTTATTTATTAGGAATCTCTCCTGATTCTTAATATGGACACTCAGTGCAATAAATTTTCCCCTTAAGAATGCTTTCATGCCATCCCAGAGGTTTCAATATGTTGTGTCTTCATTCTCATTCTCTTCCAAGAATTCCTTAATTAATGTTTTCATGACTTCTTGGATTCATTCTTCATTTAATAGGGTGTTATTCAACCTCCACATGTATGTGTGTTTTGTGCCATGGTTTTTGCTGTTAATTATGAGTGTCATGGCATCATGGTCTGATAGGATGCATGGAATAATATCTACTTTTGAATATTTGCTGAGATTTTCTTTGTGAACTTGTATCTGATCTATTTTGGAGAAGGATCCATGTTCTTCTGAGAAGAAGGCATACTCTGCCAATTTGGGGTGGAATATTCTCTAGATGTCTGTTAAGTTTGTTTGATTTATGGTGTTGTTTAGACTGGAGATTTCTTTATTGTTTCTTTGCTTTGATGATCTGTCTATTGGTGACAGAGGAGTGTTAAAGACTCTCAGTACTATCTGTAAGATGGGGTTCTTGTAGGCAGCATATTGTTGGATTTTGTTTTTTGATCCAGTCTACTAGTCTGTGTCTTTTGATTGGTGCATTGAGACCATTCACATTTAGTTGCAGAATTGTTATGTGGTTGTTGTTCATATCCACTGAGTTTTATTAGTAAATTCTGTGCTGTCTTAGTTGTCTGTTGATAGCCTGTACCTTTATTGAATTTCCTCTGTCTGTTCTAGCTTTACTGGGATGGAGAGGAAGCTCTATGGGTTTTTGGTTCCTAAATTCCTTTTTCTGTATTTCTTAAAGGTTTTTTTAAAAATTAAATTTATTTTTAATTGGTACATAAAAACAAAAATATATATTTATAGAGTAACATGATGTTTTATTACATATGTACATTATATAATGTTTGAATCAGGTTAAATATTAATGACCTAACCAGCTGTTATTTCTTTATGGTAAAACTTTCAAAATCCTCTCATCTAGGTTTTTGAAAGGTACAGTACAACATTATTACCTGCAAGCGCCCTGCTGTGCAATAGCATACCAGAACTGGCTCTGTTACTCATTTCCCCTTGATGAATCTCTCCCCATTCCTCCCTCCCTCTACTCTGCCCAGCCTCTGGTAACCCCCACTCTTCTCTCACCTTCTATGAGAACAACGTTAGATTCTAAGAGACTTTTTATTTCCTGCTGTGAGATCTCGTGGTACTTGTCTTTCTGTCCCTGGGTTGTTTAATTTACCTTAATAATCCCTACTTCTGTCCTTGTCATTGAAACCAGGTCCTTGATAGTTTTCTTCTAAGGGGCCCAGGACTTGGAAAGAGAGAGTCATAGGGGGATATCTGCAGATGAGGGATTATGGGCTGGGGCTGGGGAACGATGTTTCCTTATTGGGAGTTTGAGGCATGTCTCTCTATACATGAAGGTTGTGTAACTCTACTCTCCACTGGTAGAATAGACATTTTGATAATTCTCAGGAAGTCTTTCTCTGTGTGGGTGTCCTGGGCTTTCTATGATAATCAAAGGGGAAGATGCTGAGTGTAGCTGATGCTGAAAAGGTAGGACCATTGCCTCCTCCTGGCAGGTCCCTTAGTTCCCATGAAGTTCTTTGGTGGCAGCCCTGTAGACCTTGGCTTTGCCATAAATCTGCAGCTTATGTGATAGTAGCATCCCTTCACTGTTTTCAAGTCTTTAGTCTTCTGGAAACTTCTTGGACCACTGAGCAGACCTTTCAGCTGATGTTCCTGGGGCCCTGTGCTGTACTTGGTCCTGGGATGCTGCACAAGCAGGACTTCATCTTTCTTGCTCAAGTGCTTATTTCCTCCCTCCTCTTCTTCCAGAAGTGGTGCAGAGGGCCTCCCTATCCTCTTTGTCTCCCATAGAGCGAGGAGCATGGAGTCTGGGAGGCCAGAGTTTCACTGTCAGGCTAAATTGATGTCTCCTGGCCAAAGAGAGATCTAAGCACATAGATAAGCCCCCAGTAGTGGTAATGGTGCAAACAGATGCAGGTTCTGCTCTGTTGGCTGTGGTGTTTGCAAGACTTTAGTCTAGGGCTCCTTGCCTTTCTTCCTGCCCCAAATCATACCCTGGGTTGGTTTGCAAGAAACAGATGCCAGCAAACATGCCCTAAAATCTGTAGGTTGGAGTGCTGTAGGTGGTGCCTATGTGGATGAGTGGGTGGATGAGGTGGGAGGCACCTCAGCACCAGTGGGCAGCCCTGCAATGGATGACATATGTGAGTAAGCAAATGAGAGGCAGAGTGAGAAAGAGAATACATGAAAGGAAGCAAGTGAGAGAAGAGGAGGCAGAGGGCCACAGAGAGTGTGCCTGTGGAACTGCATCTGGATTCCTCCATTATAGGTGCATCTGCACCCTGAGGTGCTGAGAGCTCAGACCCTGGAGCCCAGAGATCACCCAAATATTGCTTTTTCTACATGTTCAGATACCACAACTGTAGAAAGGGGGTGAGCAATCACTGCTTCTCAGAGTGCACACCTTCAGTGGAGAAAAGACTCAGGTGGACCTTCCCTTTGATCCAGGCATGGGCAGACAAATCAGCAGGTAACAATGGCTCCATGCACGAGTCTTTCTCTTCCACCCAAGTTCTGGTTTCCAGGGGCTAATTCTTCATATTGGAACTTCTGTGAGTTCTGGACCAATTCAGAAATATAATGAGTCAGAGAGCTGCAGCTCTGCTTTATCACCTGATTAAAGACGAGTTTTGGAGCTGAATCTCAACTCAAGTTCCTGCCATTTCCTCTGAAATGCATTCCTTGGACTCAGTGCGTTGACTCTTGGCCAGTAGACCTAACCTTTATTCAGTCAGCTGCTGGGGAACCTGGCCTGGGCCTGAAGCTCATCCTTCTCTTTACTCTCACTGGCCACTTAGACACGTGTGAATCTGTGGGTTTCAACCCTTTATCTTCCTAAGGGAAGAAGTCTGAGAAAAGGGGAAAGTATGGCAGCTTTTTCTTTAATGCATCTATGGGATGAGACTTCTTTAAAATCTGGGACAAACATAGGGAAAGGGAATAAGTGGCTCTTCACAACATATCAACACTGTCTGGAAAAACTAAGAAAGGTGTTCTAAAGGATGAAGAGGTGTTGTCCAGGTAGTCCACTGTAGGTAGGAAGGGAATTTCAAGTGAAAGGAACTACACGTGCAGAGATGCAATTGTGAATTGGCATGTAATTATAATCCAGAATTTCCAGGACTGAGGGTCAGGGTTGGAGGAATGAGGGAAGATGGTCACCTTATAGAGTTTGGGAATAAAGAATGACAAGGTTAAACTTGCATTTTTGAATTTTCTTCCAATTGATTGGGGAGGGTGAAAAAGGGAAGGGGTGAGATTAAAGAAAAGTGATTAGCTAGGAGACAATTAAAAAGCCTTGACAGAAGATAATAAGGACATAAATGATGGTAGGTATGTTAGTCAGCCTTTTATTGCTATAATAAAATACCCAAGAGAAACAATTTGAAAGGATGAAAGACTTAGTTTGGCTCCCAGTTTCAGTCCATGGTCCATTGGCTCTGTTATTTCTGGGCCTGTGGTGAAGCAGAACATCATGGCCAAGAGAGTGTGGTGGAACAAAGCTGCTCATCTCACAGTGTCTGAGAAGCAGAAAGAGTGAGAGAAAGGTAGGGGCAGGAGACAAAATATCCCCTTGAAAGGCCTGCCACTATGACCTGCTTTCTCTAACAAGGCATTACCTCCCAAAGGTTGCACCATCTCCTAATAGTGCAAGAGGCTGGCAACCAAGATGGCCTTTGGGGGACATTTCAGATCCAAACTACAACAGTAATGATGGAGAATAAGGATGGATTTCAGAAGGCAAAATTTACTTAGAAAGCAAAATTGGTGAGACTTGGCGTGTGTTTGGTTTGCTTCCTAGAAGGATAACATTGACTTGGAGCAAGATTTGAGGTTACAAATTTAGTCTTAAGTTATCTTAAAGAGAAAGTTCAAAATGGGAAATGTAGGACTGAGAAGTTGGAGCTTGGTCTGCCCAGAAGCAAGGGTAAAGGAGAGTTGCAGAAGCCTGTGTTGGCATGTCTATCTGAACCATGCAAGAGAGGCTGGAGCCCCAGCCCTGCACTTCCTGGTTCATGGTTTCAGTGGCAGGGCTGTCACCAGTTTGAGGACCAGGATCTGAAAGCTCATGGGCTCCTCAGATCCTCAGTGAACATTAGCTCTGCAGGGTGAATTTGGTAATCCTCTTTGTTTCATTAGTCACCTCTTGTTCTGATTCAGTAGCAGAAAAAAAAAAAAAAAAGCAAGCCTTTATGAAAAGGATGCAGCCTGTCCTGTGGATACAAAGATTTCTATCTCAGGCTCAGTTTTAGCTGCTGTTTTCTGGACCCAGTTTGTCTTCCTTTGTGAGAGACAATCATGCAAATCTGTTCCCAACACTGTCTCATTCAGAGACATCACACCGGTGCCTTGAAATTAGTCATGCTTAGAGAATTAGTGTTTGGGCTGCCATATGTAATTACTACAGACGGGTGGCTTCAGCAACAGAAATGTATTTTTCCACAGTCTGGAGTCCAAAATCAAGGTGTCAGTAATGTTGGTTTCTTCTATCTGAGGCCTCTTTCTTGTCTTGTAGATGGTGGTCTTTGGCCCAATGTGTGTGTGTGTGTGTGTGTGTGTGTGTCCTCTAATCTCTTCTTTTTATAAGGTCACTACTCATCTTGGATTATAGTCTACACATGTGACCTCGTTTTAACTGAATTACACTTTACAAGCCCTGTCTCCAAATATGATCACATTCTGGGGTACTGGGATTCAGGGCTTCAACAGGATTTTGGGGGAACATTCCTTAGCCCATAGCAATGGAAACCAACAAATGCACCACCAGGGTTCTCTGCCCCACCCCACCTGACAGCTGAATGCTAAACAGTTCCCAGCATACCACTGGCTAGCGCTCTCCCTGCCAACTCACAAACTGGCCTTTTAGGGTACATACACTTCTGTGAGTTTGGTTAGCTCTCAAAGAGAAATGGTTTCTGAATTTCTGAATGTGTAAGTCTAAGACCAGACCGTCCCTGTCCCTGTAGGAGTCTCTGTGAAGCCTCTAGGCACCTGCCTGAAAGTCTTCCTAAGAAAGAACACTCTTAAACCTTACCAGGAAAGTGCATCTTGGAATAATAGTAACTTTTACTGACCTCTCTCAGGACTACACTTTAGTCTGAGCACTTTGTATGACTTAACACCTCAGACCAACCAGTAACATTGCAAGATAGGTATTGTTATTATTATCATACGCATTTCTGGTTGAGACACCACACAGCTAATAGATGGCAGTTAGGATTGCACCCTCGCATGTTATTCCTTAGACTGAGCTTCCAGAGGCTCTGATTTCCTGTCATTTCACACCACCTCAAGTAACTAATTGTCATTAAGTCTTTCCAGAGGCCAGATGTTGATCCTTGACAGCCTTTGTTCCCCTTCCAGGAAAAGAAGTAAATCTTTGCAAACACCATCGCAGCTCAAAACTTGGCTGGTGGGATTGAAGATATTTCTAGCTGCTTTGAATTCCTAGTTCCATCTCATAAAGTGGTATCGAAAGGGCACCTTTAGAATTCATTCTGATTGCATACGTACTTTGAGTAATACATCTGTAGTTTGTGACATATATTCTCTAAGCAAAATATAGTAAGCCATGCTTCAGGGAACACACTGTGCTATTGTGCTAATTAATTTGTCAAGTTGTGGCTAATTATAAAATGCAGTGTTGCTTATTTTGATTTGTAATGTAGCCTACATTGTTTTAACCACTAAATGGGAAGCGGCAGAGCGTGGGGAAAGGAGAATTTCCTCTATTCTGAAGAAACGGTGGGTTGGGTGTCTGGGTTACCTGTGTCATTAGTGTGTTCCAGTTGATCCTTACTGTGCACTATAAGGCCACATGTGCTAATGTTTTCTCCTTCCATCAAGTGGGCAATGGAGGACCTTCCTGCTGGTCAGCTGGTAGACATTCCCACCTGGGTTGCAGCGAAAGTGTCTCACAGGGTTAGACAGAGGCCTTTGGTTTCCACGCCCAGCAGGGACTGGGGTGCAGGACAGAACAACTTCCTAGTGGCTTCTGCTGGCCAGAGGATAGTGCCCTCACTCTCTAGAGAGACCACATCTTGACTTACGTCTGATCCTCCTTGGACTGGACATGACAATCTAAAGGTGAACAGGACCTGATTGGAGCATTACAGGGTATCTTTTCAAGTGGTGGCATTCCTTGGGAGAGATCCATCAAGGTTCAGAGTTGGGCATTTGGATGGACAGCCTCCAAACTCAATTTTGGAAGCACATTTAGTGGGACTTTCTTTAGCGACAGACTCATAGCAACTAGTTAAGGAAACTAGTATGTAATCCCAGGTCAGAATTCTTAGGACAGTACCCCTAGGCTGTATGGAGAATCCACCCAGCCCATGGATTACTGTGTCAGAGTGAATGTCACTTGTTTGAATTACCTAGGACCTGCCTGCCCCAGGGCCTTCTGGGATAATTCTGAGGTCCTGGGCATCTTCCCCTGAATATCATTGCAAGGGTACCATTAACCTCTGCCTCTGTGTGGTTCCTCTCCCATGTTCCAGGCCCATCATCATCTCTTCTTTATCTCCAAACTGGTTGTAATACATTCATTGAGGTGCCCCCAGATCCCTGCCTTTCGTAGACACGAACAGGTCCTCTTGAGATGGACTGCAGGAGGCTTATCAAAGCTTCTCAAACTGTGTTTGATGACATCAGTGTTCTGACATTTTTTTCCATACTTTACCAGCCCTGTTATTTTCTCAAAGCACCTGCTATTTTCACTGCAGTGTGTCTCACTTTATAAATATCTGTTTATTAATATTTATAGGTATATGTCATACATTATAAGCGTATTAATTTATTTGCTTTATGCTCATTATCTGTCTCCTTTCTGGCTTGGCTGTTTTGTTCCCTAGCACATATCTATTGCCTAACCCAAGACCTGGTACCAGTGGGTGCTAAGTAAAGTATTTGTTGAATGTATAAATATCTTAACATTGAGTGGAACCCTGGAAATACTTCATAGACCTACTTTGTGCTGCCAGCTGGCTTTGACTCTGCACATACTGTTAGTGACACCTGCTGGAAGTATCTCCTCTGCTGGGATCCATGAGCACCTGTCTGGGTGTGGATGCTGCACTGCATGCTGTCACCCATGCTTTCCTAGTCAAAAGGGCACTTGATGAAATCAGAGGCTGAAAATTTAAAATAGTCATGCAGGAATCCTTTTTTAGGCAACATGCAATTAATCAACCTTTGGAACTCAATCCTTCAGGTTATCATTGAGGCAAATAATTCAGCACGACTAAGGAGGGGATTAGAAAGCTCTGTGAGTAAGAATAGCATCTGTTTGCATGGAGCTTCCTTTTCCAGAGAAATCTGCCTCAGAACTCTTAAGTAAAAGATCATCATCATCCATGATGGAGGGATAACAAACCTATTGCAACCAAGTAGACAAAATAAAGGCTGCTGGTGAGAGGGTGGCTGTGGACACAACCTAGCCCACCCCGCATTTTAAGAGAGGGATAATGAGAGAGAGAAAGAGAATCAATTTTATTTAGTTTTTCATGTGGCTTTTGTTGCTCCAACACTTCATTGTGTAAGTGGTGCTGGGGTTTGAACCTGCATCCTTGTGCATGCCAGGCAAGTGCTGTAACCACTGAACCACCGCTCCTGCCCCCAGACATAGCCTTTTGACTGGCCAAGAAAAGAGACCATGCTTCAGGGCAGCTCAGCACCCAAGAAGCTCCAGTCCAAACATTCACACTCCCTGAAGGCTGGAATGTAGAGTCAGTAAGCCCCGTGATTTCATGCACCTATTTACCCATCTATCCATCCATTGATCCATCTACTCAAATACCTGCTCATCTGAACATCTGTATATCCATCTATCTATCAATTTTCTATCAATAAACTTTTCTATCTGTCCATCTTTTCATCTACTTTCTCATCCATTCATTTATCTACCCATACATCTATCCATTCATTTATCCATCTGTTTCTTTATCCATCCATCCATTCATCTATTCACTCAGCCTCGTATCAATACATCCACTTACTCACTTGTCCATCTCTCCATCCATTTGTCCATTCAGGCACAATATGGGAGTAGATACAAAGGTGAAAAAGATAGACAAGGCCCTTGTACTCAGACACTCACAGGCCAGTGGAAGACTAAAGGGAAAAAAGACCACTATAATTATAATTACATGGTGAATGTGTGATTACAGAGGACCTTCTGGATGCCAGCAGGACCCAGGAAGGACCCCTTCCCAGAAAATGAAGCTTTAGCTAGTTCCTGGAAGCAGTGTGGCATCATGGAAAGGAACTATTTAGGGATGGAATTGAATCCTGGCTCAACCATGTATGAACTGTGTGACTGCGGGCAAGTCAGAGCTTTCATTTTCCTGCCTTCTAATGGAGATAATGATGTCTACAAGTGTTCCATGAGCCTTCACTATGATGATGTATCTTTGCAAAGGATTCCATACAATGGCTGCTGTTAGCAGCTGGTGGGTAAATTTTGGTGTCTTTCCTGTAATTTGTTCCATGCTAGCCTCTTTCTTGACTATTTTTTTCTAAAATACAGATCTTGTTTAAAGGTATTTAGATGTCTCACATTCTACACATTCACACTCACAAACATACATAGAATTTAAGATTCTCAGTATAGCATTAAAGTTCTCCCTTTTCCTGGCCAATTCATAAGGACATCTGTTACCTTGATGCCATTAGCTTTGTTAGCACACCTATAAATACCTCGTTAAAAAAATCAAATATTAACAACATAGCAGGAGCTTTGGGATTTCTATTTGATTACTCTGAAGGGTAAGTTTACTTAATATAAAGTAATTTATGATTCTGAAGTTGTGAATTTGAATAACACTGTTCCCTGAAGACTTTTTTTTTTCAGTGAATCCAGTGTAGACACAGAATTCTGATTTTCTATAGGCGAGACACCAGGCCAAATTGGGATGGTACAAGGCGAAGGCTTCTGATTGACACCGCTTCCTCCCTGAGATTGGGGGAATGCAATCAGCACCTTTAGCACTGGAAATGTTTCAGGGAAGTTAGGTGGTTGTTGGTGTAATAGGGAATGGCTACCATTTCTGTCTTATGGATCTCCAGTGGGTTGTTGGTATGTGGGTCTGATGGGAGAGAACTAACATTTAGCATTCTTGTTTGCCTGAGGGCATGTACAGTTTGGAGATCCAGTCTCTGACTGAGAGGGCTTGGAATGGCCCATCAGCCTGGGACCACAGGAAGGAAGCAGAAGCACTTTCCTGTCTGGATGCTCCTCTGGGCTATCATATAGTCCATGCTTCTGCAAGGCAAGACTACCAGCCTCCCATGAAGGCTTCTGATGATTTCTGTGGAGACCTGGTTTGGAATTTTGAAAAAGACATCTACACTCCCCTCGTATACATCCCGATTCCTAGCCTTCTCTGATTTCTTGCTTCCCACCCCTGGATGGCACGGAAGGCTGAAGCATCATTCACATTAATGGGCCTCCCATCATCTGCTGTTCTAAGTTCTTTCTCCCTCTGAGAAGCATGCCGAGCAAGGCGCCATGTGCTAATGGACCCTTAATAAATGTTTGATGATGATAATTAGATCATGGGCAATTTGTTACCATAACATTTATTTTCCACATTTTTTCTTGGAAATAGTATCAGTCTCTTTAGCTCTTTTGTTTGACTGAGAACTGTGATTTCAGTTTCAACAAGGATTGTGGTCCAGAGAGGCATTCATTGTTGGAAAAAAAAAAGAGTAAAGATTTTGGAGCCAAATGGACTGGGCTTTCTTGTATTCTGGCTTCTTCACTTTTAGCTATTTGAATTTGGGCAGGCTTAAATTTCTGGGCTTGAATTTCCATGTTGGTAAAATTATTGTCCTCTCTCCTGCAAATGTTTAATGGGACCTACTATATGACTGCCAGTGAGATATATCTGTGAGCCAGACCAATACCCCTTCATCATGAACCTTTTATTCTGGTGAAGTGAGTCAGATTATAGATAACTACATAAGTGTGTCATATGCCTGGTGGTGAAACACACTAAAAAAATTAAAGATGAGTAAGGGGAACAGAGGTTGGAGTCCTATTACAGAATGGAGGGTAGAGAAGGCTCCTCTTATATGGATGTATTTCAAAATCCTGAAGTGTGTGTGAGAATGAGCTACTGGGGCATTGAGGGAAGAGGGAAGAGTTAGTGCAAAGATGCTGAGTAGGAGGTATATTTGCAAGTTCCAGAAATATCCTGTTATCAGGTCAGTTAGGGCTTTGTGGGACTTTGTAAAAGAAATTAGATTTTACTCCAAGAGGAAGTAGGTACAGAATTTTGATAGATCTTCTGTGGAGAACAGGCCATAGCAGGAGAGGGGGAAGGAAGGAGACCTTTGAGAATAGTATTGAAACACTCCAGACAAGAGATGGTAGGTAGGGACTTTGACCAGTGTGGTGGAGGTGAAAAACCTGAAAAGTGATTGGATTTTGGATGTAGTTGGAAGGCATATTTATAGACTTTGTGGAGTGTGGATGTAGTTTTGAGAGAGAATAGTCAAGGAGAGTGCCACTGTTTTTGACTTGAGCAATAAAAAAGGTGTAGTCATTTGCTGGGCAATGGGGAGATGCTGGAGCGGGTGGACTTTGGTGGGGGAATGGAAAGTGGGAGTTTGGTTTGGACTTGTTAAATTTGAGACATTAAATTTGGCATGTCTATTTGGAAGCTTGGAGGAGGCAGTTGGATCTACCATGCTGGAGAAGAGGAGAGAAGTTGGAGCCGCAGATACAACTTTGAAACTTGCCATAGCATAAACACTGTGGAAAGTCCTGGAGAAGATGATTGAGGGATGCAGAGGAAGTGAGAAAAGGTCTGGGAACTGATCTTAGAATGGTTGCTGTAAGGACTGGATGGGAGCCTGAAGCAACTGGCATTCCTACCTCTCAATCCTCAGAATTTATGAAGAATTTTTGATCTTTGGACTTTCCAGTTTGGAAGGCTACTGGAAACCTGGGACCCTGGGATTATATTTTTTAAGTATGAGTATTTTGCTCTTGATGACATAACCTTTATTTAGGCACATACCTGTTATTGGAAATGTGCCCCTTCCCATGGCCCCTGAATTCCTTCTACCACACAACTGTTTGGGGACAAAGGTGGATGCCCTGTAGTAGTGGGCCCTGTCTGAGGGGTATGGCAAGGGGAGCATTGATTGTCCTGAGCACTGTTTTTTATGCAAGTACCAACCATCTTAATGCTTCCCTTCTCTGGGCTCAAGCCCATCTCTTCCATATGAATCTGCACACGAGTATCTAGAGATCCCAACATCTAAAGATAAGTAACATCATTCCTAGAACATTCCAGGCAGATAACAGATTCTTATTTTGTTGGTAGGAAGATGAGGGTCTCTCTGGAGGGCTGGCTCTTCTGGAGTCAGATGGTATATCAGGGCATGCCAGAGACCCTAGCTACTAGTCTTTTGGCTCAGGACCCCAATTCCATAGCCATGCTTAGTATAAAATTCTATAGTCTTCCCAGAATGAAGGGGGCAGAATTGCCTCTAATTCCAGAATCAAGAATGGAAGCTTTGTTTATTTGCAGAGTTGCTGTGCACCCAGTTTGATGGGACAGAAGCGCATGGATGTGATGGGAGCAGGCTATGCTGGCTCACTGTTAATAATTATTCTATCAAGGAAATATTAGATGTGACTCAGGAGGCGGCTTTAGAGTCAAACACACCTGGCAGTTGAATGCCAGCTAGGCCTCTCATTAGTGTGATTGGAGACAAGTCACGTCACCTCTCTGAGCATGAATTTTCTCATCTGTGTAATGTGGGATGTTAATTCCTACCTCCAAGGCTGCTTGTGAAGATCAAGTGAGATAGCATCCACAAAGGAGCCCGATGGAGCCTGGTACCAATGCAGTGACACTCACCCAATTTTATTTCTCTTTTCTCATCTATATTCAGCCAACAATAATTTCATGATGACAATTGTTACAGTGATTAAAAGTCTCTGTAATTACTGTGATAATAATGTGAGGGTTGATTTTATGTCAATAAATCAATTAGAGGTCCTGAGCTGAGGACACACAAGATAGTGTCTAATGTAAAACAAAGGGAGTGTGGAGGAATGAAATGCTATCAGCTGCTGCCCATACCTTGAGAAAACACGGTCTTAAAGAGACATCAGGAGAGTAGCACCATACTCCCTATGAATGATAGGATGATTGGAATCAATGATAACACCACCTTGCATTTGGAAAGTGGTATTTGTCCCATCCATTAAAATCAGATAAGGGTTCTATAATAGCACTATTCACAATAGCCAAATGTCCATCAACTGTTGAATGGAAAAAAGAAGTGGTACATCTGTGCAATGGAAAATTATTCAATCATAAAAAGAATGGAGAACTGTACAATATGCTAAATAAAAGAAATCAGAAAGAGAAAGGGCAAATACTGTATGATTTCAGAACTGCCAAATCCATAGTGACAGAAACAGATTAGTGGTTGCAGGGGCTATGGGAGGGGGAAGGGAGAGTGTCTGATAATGGGCATGGGGTTTCCTTCCAATGTGATAAAAGTGTCCTAGAACTTGATAGAGATGATGGTTGCCCAACCCCGTGGATGTATTAAATGCCACTGAAGTGCATGCTTTGAAGTAGCTATAGTGGTGTTTTTATGTCACGTATGTTTTACTACATTTACAAGGCAATCAGATAGAGGCACCCGGGATCTTACCCTGGGACACTGTCCAGGCAGGCAACAACCTCTGGGTGGAGTTCTCTTTCCTGCCTTCCACTGCCCTGACAGATCGGAGTCCAGAATGCTGTAGACAGTTCCTTTCTTGATTTTTCCTCCTTTTTGTAGCTTCTCTCTGAGCATGGTGGCCTTAGTCCAGGTTTACAGACCAGGCCTTTGAGACTGAGAAACTGTTATTCATTTTCTGCTGTTACAAAGACAGTGTTTGCTGAGCTGGGATTGAAACCCACACTGTGCGTGTCTCCACAGTGCGGCTGGAGCTGAGCTGCTCACTCTCCCGAACACCAATCTCTTGCCAAACATCATAGTCACTATCATTTATTGAGCATTTGCTATGTGCTGTGCTTTGTGCTAAGTCTGTGTTAAGTGCCTTCCCACCATGTGGGCTTACTTCGGGGTTTCCTCTACCTAGCATAGTATCTGGCAAAAGGTGAAAGCTGAGTGTGAGTGTGTGTTTGTTAAATAAATGTCATTTTTTAAAATTTTTTGTCCTTGGGGTAACTGACTTGGTGGTAGATGGCCAACTGGATTGGGAGAATGGCTTTCTCTTTGACAACCATTAATTTGAATGATTTCAACAAGAAAGAGTCTGACTCTTAACTTCTCTAAGTAAAGCTGCTTTCCCCTGATGTGTGGCATTCACAGCTCATCAGGCAGTGGAAAATCATTTATATGTTCAGAAGTGGACATTTTAGTAGTATAAATTTTAAAAATTAACAAACTGTTAAAGGATCCGCACACTTCAAGTCATGGCAGAAAGCAAGCATTCAGTGCTTGCAAGAGCAATATGTGTACGTGTGTATTTCAGATATTACCCATCAAATGCAAGCATATGTCTCTAACTCACCATCTATATGCAAATACTTTGTGGTGTGGTGCTTATATCCCCCACAAACAGTGTGAAATATATATAAATTATGCAACAATATAGATATTGCACATATGTTAGTTTGAGCAAATTATCGTCAAAACTCTGGGCTTGAATGGGCTTCTGTTGGGCTTATAAACAATGCCCTTGCAAGTCTGGGGTTGGCATCAGTGAAGGTCTTGCTGAGGCAGAGAGCAGAACAGCAGTGTGATCTGGGAGGGGGTTGACAGCCTGCCTGCAGGGCAGAGAGGTGTCATGTGCTGAGGAAGAGGGCTAAGAAGCAACGTCTGCAGGGTGGGGGGGTTCTGGCTCCCAGGTTTGCAGTCCCAAATTTAAACTTTATTAGGGCTGTGGGGAGGGATTTGGCTAGAAGCACTATTGCAGGTTAACTGAAATCCTGAGACTGCATTAACAATTCATCTTTAGAAGCCTCTCTGTCCACCAAGCTGTGTTCTCTCCTTGGCTGGGTTGTACCTTCTCCTCTTTCAGATGCTGTACAGCGCCAGGTATTGGGTTCTGTTCTAGATTGAAAACCCTGTGCCATCACTTATTATCCATGTAATACTTGAAAAGAAACACCCAACATATCTCCAGAATTCTTATTTTCTCCTTTGTAGCATAAGATAATGGCCCCCTCTCTTAGGTCTGTGGTCAGGACAGCAGTGATACCATTTGGAAAGAAATCTGCACATAGGATGTGTTCTCCATTGGTGGAGCCCTTGACTGTGACTACCACTGTAGGAAAGCTACAAGGGAAGAGTCAATTCTAATGAGAAGACTGCATGGGCTCTGCATTTGAGTGGTGATGTTAAGGGCAGTGGGATGCAACCCTCACCTCTTTGGGGCTGGATTTGTCTCACATAGCCAGACACAGGTTCCTACTATGCACCAGCACTAAGTGCTTCACATACATTTGATTACCTGATCCCTATTCAATAAAGCTAGGTATTATTATAATTTCTGATCTACAGCTGAGAAATCTGCAGCTCAGCCAGTGTAAGTTATGCTCTCAGTTTGCAGGGCTGGTGAGAGGGAGCCAGAGTTCAAGTGTAGAGCATGCTATTTCATGAATGGCTCCTCTATCAGGGCAGCCTCTCCCCAAGCATTGGGATGTGTTTCTGCATTTTGAGGGCCTTTCAGCAGATTCTTTCTGTTTAAGGCAGTTTCAAACCACTAGTGCTGTTTCAGGTTTCTGCTCATTGGGACTGATGTTGCAAACTTCCCAGGCTTGCTTTCCTAGAATGTAAAGGCCTCTGAGACTCAGATAATGTCTCAGGATGCCTGGCCTTGCCTTATCTTGCCTGTTCTTTGGGTGTTTTCCTCAGTTATGTCTTGGCAGATGTAGGTAGGAATCTCCATCTACTGTCTCCCTGGGCTAGGGAGCAGGAAGCCCTGTACAGGCATGCACCAGTAGTGAGTGATGGAGCAGGAAACCACTAGGCAAAGGGAAGAGAGACCCTCTGCTCAGCTGGATAACTGCGAGGCTACTGGGAAGCAGCATAATAACCAGGAGGGAGTCTGGTCTTGCAGGCAGCCTGAGAAGTGGGCCTCAGAACTAGGGACCCCTTTTCTGGGAGGTCCCTGGCCTCACCATGATCTTATGATGGCTTCTCATGGAACTCTGGCTACCACTTAGAGCATCTCACAATCACATTTAGCCAAGCGTACTTTGGGCTGATTGTAGTTGTAGGCATGCTGCCTGGGGAAAAAATAGATTTTTTCTCACTTGATGTGTGACAGATGAGAGTGGCAGAAAGGCCTGCGCACTCTATGTGTCACACCGTGATCACTGCCTGGGGGCCTGGGGGCTGGCTACCTTATTATCTTGCTTCTCATCATCACTTCTGAGATGTTTAAATGGGTCGTTTGCACCAAATGGCTGGGGGATAGTGGAAGAGAGTGTCAAAGTGGAAGCAGGCAAGTTATTCTGCAGGATGCCAACCTACTCTAGACAGCTCTGTGCCTGCTGTGGAGTCTGGGTGGTCTCATCTTCCACTGCCCATTCCAGCCATTGCTTCACCTGTCTGAGGCTTATGGGCTGTCAGAGTGTGGAGATCCACCTCCTCCTCACCATCTTCTGACAGGTGGGGGCATTTGATTAGGGTAATCTGACAGCTCTCCGTCCATCTTCACCACCTACAACTGTAAATGAATTTATGCTATGGTTTGGATATCGTTTGAAGGTGTCACCCAGTTTCTTGTATTGGGAGCATGGCCCTCAGTGTAGTGCTTCTGCAAGGTGGTAGGAACTGTAAGAGGTAGGGCCCAATAGGAGGCTGAAAGACTGGTCTCTCCTTCTGGCTTCAGGTCTAGCCTTTAGGTCTCTCCCTGTCACACATACTCCTACTATTGTGATGCCATCCACCAGGAGGTCCTTACCAGAGCTGAGCTGATACCAGTACCATGTCTTTGAACCTCCAGAGCTATGAGCCAAATAAACCTCTTTCCAAGTACCCAGCCTTAGGTATTTGTTAGGAAAATGGATGAGTACACCTTGAATGAGAGATGGTGTAAGAATTAAATGAGAGGAGGAAGAAGGCATTAACACAATTAATGAAGATTTGCTACGTGCGAGGCACAAAGGCATGATTGTGATTATCACTATTTTTTGTATACTTCATTTATTTATTTGAATTTTTTTTTAAAAGTGAAAGATGGTGAGGTCCTTGTAGTATGCAGCACAAAAATAGGAAGGGAAACTCACTTGAGTCATGTTGAAGGGGTAGATATAATTGAACTTAGAGGCAGGAGGCAGATGTGATTAAAAACAGTCTGAGGTAAGGTCTTGGTCTTTGCTTACATGGCTGTGCAAATCATATATGAATCAAGGAGCATAAAAATGAGCCAAGAAGAGATGGTGAGTGTGGCCTTAGGCATTCTAAGCAAGTAGTGTTTCTGAGGAATGAACATGCAAGGCTGGAGTAGGAGGCTGGGGGTGCTGGTGTCAATTTGCCCAGGAGGTGTGATTAAAGCATCTTTGTGGGTCTCCCCACTGTGGGACCCCAGCTTGGGCACTGATTATTTGGTAATCTTTCAGGTCTTAAAAAAAGGAGTTTTTGATACCACCCACTGCTCAGTATAATAGTGGCTTTGAACTAGCTCCTAGGGGAAAAGAGAGCTTCAGAATGTTTTCATTTTTCCAAATTTTAGTTAACTTCAGTGTTACAGTATAGTGACCATCATGGACAGAAGCATTTATTTGACTGGTCCATAGGGCCTCCCCTGGCCTTGCTTATAGCCCTGCACTGTACAATGTAGAACCACTAGTTGGAGGTAGCGGTTGGTGGCTTGAAATGCGGGTGTGAGGTTCTAAAGTTTTAATATTTAATTTAAATTAATTTAAATGTACTGACACTTGATTCGAGTATTAGGAAAATTTGAATTATGTTTGAAACCACTTGATAATGTGGGTCTACTTTTCTAAAGATAAATTTTATGAAATCTAAAATCATATCAAGTATTTCTGATGAAAATTTAGCATTTATATTGATATGTGTTGTAAATGTTTAATACTCACCAGTTTAGAAGACAGTATGAATGTGAAATATCTTAATAATTTTTATTGATTACACATTGAAATGAACATATTTTGGATATATTAAGTCAAAGTGGCATTAATATTAATTTTGTCTGTTTTGTTTAACCTTGCTTTGGTGGCTGCTAGAAATTTTTAATTTGAATATGCAGATTGTATTGTGTTTCTACTGGACAGGGTTGCTCTGGACAATCAGGATCAGGGCTGTGGCTTACTACCCTCACGTTTCCATCTTCATATTCACTTGAGGGTGAAGTTCTCTAAATCTTCCAGCCTTTTTGGCCTGAGAAGCTAATGGCTCCTGGCTTCACTTGGAGAATACACCATTTGGGTAAACAGGAAAGATTTGCAGTTTTAAGTCATACAGCATACTTACATACTTTGGGTGAGAATAATGGATCCATGTAGGCTCATCAGTTGTAATATATGCACCCCTGTGGTCCAGGGTGGTAATAATGGGGGAGGGTAGAAATATAGGAAATCCCTGTACTTTTTGATCATTTTTACCATGCACTTAAAACTTTAAAACAAAAAAAAAAGTCCATTCAAAAAACCAACCAAAAAGACAAACACTTCATGTGGAAGAAAAGAGTAAGAAAAACAGTCAAGCAAACAAACCCCTCTCTACCCAAAACAGATATCTCAAGGTGTCCTCAGTGTCTTTTTTGCGGAAAGATATTTGTTCAATTAATCCTCACTAATCAGGGGAGGGATCTGCTGATCAAAGCAGAACATGGAGTTCTCCAGGCTGCTCATTACAGCCCAAAGCTAAGCTGCAGGGCGGAGCCATCTGATCACTGAGGAGTTGCCTCTGAGATTGTCCCCAGGAAACCCAGAGAAGCCCAGAAAGGGAGATCATGCCCTTTTGTAATTTGGTTGACTTCTGTTTGAGAGATGAAGGCTCCAATCAAGCTCCGTGATTACAAGTGGATTCCTCTCAGGCTTTGATCATGCATGTGTATACTCCTTGTGTTGTAGAGTGGCTTTCAGCACTTTTATCCTCCTCCCAGGAAGCCTGACCCAGGTTGAATTAACCTTGTTTGAGATTCAGAAAAGACAGGAACACCTTGCAAAGAGGTTCCTAAGCGTTCTGGGAGGTTGCTAATATCCTATTTTCTCATCTCTGTGCATTCACTTATGAAAGTTCACTCATCTCAGGATATTTGCAATTTTCTATTTGTGTATTATACATTAGTAGATGTAGTATATTTAATGAAGGCCCCAGAGTTAGCTGACCCTGTCCCCAAACCCACAACAGGGATGCTGCTCACATAGGGCTTCCCTCTGCTCAGGAAGGCCTCATCCAGTGGATCCTTGCTATTCTTGCAGGCTGAGGGCCTCTGGTGCTGGCTCACATGACATGGTGCTTTAGTATTTTTCAAATGATAGAGATGGAGCTAATGGTGATGAATTATAAAGCACTTTCTAGTCCATTTCCCCATCTATTACTTCCTCTGACCCACATTCGCCTTTACAGACTTGATCTCATTCTAACAGGCAGGAGACCAAGGTTAAGGACTCTCAGTAAGGTCATCAAGCAAATAGGTGGAGTTGGAACTCAGTTCAGCATGATGTTCCTTGGCCCCACAAGACAAGCGTGGGGTGAGGGGCACACTGTCATTGTGTGGGTGGGCTTCCAGTTTTGTTCATCTGGCTCAGATGCCTGTCGTGGGTTCTGTCTGTATCTGGGAGCTGTCTTGTTAATCACAGGGTATCTGGGAAGCCAGTTCAACTTTGGTTCCTCTCCTGTGCCAGGCTCCATTCTGGCTCCCGTCTGGCAGTTCACGAATGTGGGAAGACCTCTCCTCTGCCATCTAAAGTAAACCAATTTCTCTTCCACATTGGAACAGGTTTGCTCCTAAGTGGATCTGTACTGGTTTATCTTGTTTCACTGCAGCCCATGCGTTGCCAGCCCTCTGAGGGGAGTGTGCAGAATGCTAAATGAGCTCTGTTGATGTTACACCTGAGACATGTTTGTGTTATAAATGGGTACAAATTGAATTTGGCTTTAGGTGATGTATGATGTCTGTCATGTTTCTCCCCATGGTAGGACAGTTAGAGGAGAGCTAATTTATTTCAGGTTGGGCATTTCCAAGCCTTTGGTGTGTTTGGGATTGCCGTTCCCCCCTCTAGTTTCTAGAATGAAGCTAGCAGAGCACCAGGGCTGTCAGTAAGTCAACCATGAGAACTGGGGTGCTTTGCTTAGGTTGCTTGACACCCAGGGGTGCTGGCCACCAGATGTGCACTGGCCTTGTGATGTACCCTGAAGACCTGGCTTGAATTTAGACAGACCTCTGTTTGTATCTGGATCTGCTACTTATTAGCTACCACAATAACTGGGTGGCTTGAAGCAATTCACATACCTTTTCCAGACCTCTGCTTCTTTCCCTGTGAAAGAAAAAGGATGCTAACTTCTACTCAGGGGTTTCTGGGAGAATTAAGAGAGTAACCTGAAAAGAGCCTAACAAGGATGTTCTGTACACATGAATTGTTCTTCCTCATCTATATATTGTGAGCACGGATTCCATCTGCTCCCCATACTGGCCAGGGTGTAGTGTGGTTGGAATGGGGCCTGGGTTGTGGGCAGGAAAGGGAGATGTACCTGTTCTGAAGTCCCTAAGCCTCCCAAGAATCCCAAAGTTGTTGCCTTCCTCCACTTCTAATTTCCCCAGTTAGCACTGCCTATCCTGGTGAGAGCTTGTGGCTAAGACACTGGGAGACTGTTAGCTACCATCATGCTGTAGGGACATGTGTCTGCTGAGGGAAATTGGGGTAAAGGGACAGCCGTGGGACAGGGTTTGCAACTGTCAGCACTGGGGGTGGGTGTATGCAGGGGTCTATAGGCTGCTCTGTGGTGCAGAAGCCAAACCTGGTCCATATGTGGCCCTGAGCGAGTTTTGAAGCAACAGGCAGGTCTTCAGATCCATCTTCTCCTCTGTGTTCCCCCAGGGGAGAAAAGACTGCCCCTCCATCAGAAGCACCTTCTTGTCTGATAAGAGCCACTATGTCCTTGATTGTCCTTACTGTCTGTCATCCACTACGAGGTCTCCTGACTGTTCTTTCTGATTTAGGCTTTGCCAAGACCTCACCCCATATCTCTGGTATCTTTTGCAGGAGGTCCATTATGGACTGGATGTGTATTCTTTCATGAGGAAGGAAAGGATAATATTATGTGGATGATTGTATTTTGGGTCTGTGCCTAGTGGAAACAATCAAACACAGCAAGTCTTGGAGGAGTATGTGTGGCTCCAGCATTTGGACTGTTTACCTAGGACTGTTTACCTGGAGGTGCTCATAGGAGATTTGGAAGAAGTAGTCACAGCAGCAGCCTCAGCAGCTCTGGAAGGCTGAGGCTCAGCCCAGTGCAAGGCGTGGGCACTGCAGTCACGTGTGTGTACTGAAGCCAGCTGTTTGCTCTTGGCCTGGGAGCTGTAATAAAGAACCTAGGGCTGTTGGAGTGAGAGACGGTTGTCATGCTGTGTGAGAATGCTGAATGTGTAATGGGATAGAGTTCCCCTAGACGTTTTGGCATGGGATGCTGTCTGTCTGGTAGCATTTGCTGATGCTTCACATAAGCCTGTCTTAGCTCTCCCCATAGGGTTGTGGGAGGCCTGCAGTTGCATTCACACAGGCACAGGTGCTCACAGAATTCTGACCAAGCCAGCATACTTTTGATGTGTTTCAGGGAGAGGTTTCTAATATGAGGGTTTGGCTATGGCTTGTGGGATGTGAGAAGTCTTGTCCCATGGTGTGGCCCAGAGCTGATCACCCTGAATGGAGGCAGGGGTGGGTAGACTGCTCTGCTTGGATGAGACCATTGCTCCAGACAGCTATATTTGCTGGGGCTATGGGACAAGCATACCACCTTGAAGTGGGGATTGTGGGGCATGAGATGAGGGTGAGGGTGGATGGGGAATGGAGGGTGTGAGGTGAGGTGCCTGGGAGAGTCTGCAAGGAAGATAAGGGAGGTAGTATAGGAGGTCTATGGGGAGGTGGATGAGTGGCTTGCACTCTTGGGTGTAGAGATGGGGGAGCCCCTTGACAGGCCTAGGCACTGGGGACGTGCCCACTTCTTTCTTGAACTAGTTCCATTAAAACACTTTGACAACTGATCAGCATCTATATTATAGTGCCATCTTTCCTTGCCTTCCTCATCTCTCAGTAACTTTGCAAAGCCCAGGTAGGACTTGTGTCCTCACCACCTCTTCCTTAAAACTAACAGGTCACTTCCATTGTCAGAGCTGGCTACTTCATATAAATTTATACAAATGACTCAAGGGTGGAGGACGCTGGAATTGTTAGTCAGTGAGATGCTCTGGATTGTGTTTCTTCCATCCATGCCTACTCCTTGTCCTGAGCCAATACAGCCAAATGGGAAGTTGCTGCTCAAGAGCTCCAGGAAAGGTGGCTGGAGAACCCCCACTTCCACAGACGCATTGCAGACACTGAGTAGCCTGGTACCTAGTGCTATCTTGGCAGGCCTATGGCAATAATTCTACAGCAAAATTCAGCACTCTGGGATAGGAGTCAGTGTTTACTACAGCCTACCGTAGGACCCTGTGCTCCTCCTGCCTCCTCCAACAATTCCAGTTTTGAGCACTTGCTGTGTGCTTAACTACATATCAGGCTCCAGTAAAGATGCTGAGAAAATAGAGGGAGTATAAGGTGATAGATATCTTTTGATATGTATTCAAGTGCCAGGAATTTTACTTTTGGATGTTATTCCTATGGATAAAGGAGGGCACTGAGCCTAAGAGAGTTTTGAGTTATTTTCTCAAACAAGTATCTCAGCACTGCAAGTAAATGTTGGGGTAGAGTTTGAACCCAGGAATACCTGTTAGCAAGCTGGGTCCTTTTTTTTTAATGTACCCTCTGATCTCTGTAGTTGCATGTGCCTCAGTTCTTTCTGGGGCTTCAGACCCTTTCTACCTTAGGAATTAGCTGATTTACTGGCAAAAAATAGCAAGCAGTAAAGATTTGTTTGAATGAATGAATGAATGAACCAGTGCTGGACTCAAGACCTCCTGCACCCTGATCCTGTAGATGTTTAGTGTGAGATGGTATCTGACTCTAAACTCCCTGCTCTCTGAGCCCATAATTATGGCCATCAAGGTGAAAAGACAGAATAATACACATAAGATAGGGAGTTTGGTTCAGAAATGGGAGCAAAATATCAGATAGATAGATAGATAGATAGAGAAACCAAGATAGATGGCCCGCCATTAAGAGCCATCAAAAAAAGAAAAAGTCACACAAGTAGGAAAGATGTGAAATGGTAGAAAGATACTTAAGCTCATTCATTCATTTTCTATGAATATTTATTGAGGAACTATTTTGTGCCAGTCACGGAAGAATAACAGTGAAAAAGACAGAAAAATTCCATATCCACTTTAGAGAGGAGCTGTAGAGATAAACTGTACATGGTTAAACATGAAGAAGGCTTGCTTCATTTGATTCAGCAAACATTTGCTATGCTAGTCTCTGGGGATTCAGAAACAAAGATCTCTGACACTCTTGTAACATGCACTGCAATTTGAGGCCCGTCTGACTATTCAACTCAGCCTCTGTTTACTTCCTACAGTTTAGACTTTGGCCCCTGGAGAACTGTCCTCCTTGCTAGCCTGACTCCAGACATAATGTTGAGTAACCTTACTGTCCATGTGATGACCCTTCAATACTATGATCTCTCATTTCCTGACTCCCTATTTCCAGTGACCCTCTGCTCCACTGTCTCTCAGTTTCCTATTTCCATAGATACCATGGTGCTTCACACCATCTGAAACTACTCCATTCCCCAGCTCCTGTCTTCTAGCCATACTCTGGCTACTTGCCTTTCCCTCTCCTGCTGTATATTAAGGATTTTGATTGCCAACAGTGGAAGTCAGCTCTACTAGTGAAAATAATGAATTATTATGATACCAGGCAGCCCATAGAATCCCTGGAAGTTGGGAGAATGATTCAGTGAAGGAAATGGGCAGCAACCAAGAAGGACTGGGTGTTAGGCAACACTGGTTAGGCAACAGGGCCACACCTGATCTCAGATTCCCACTGCTATTCAACCCCAGCTGCCATTGTGGCTGGACTTCAATTGCGCCACTGTACTGTCAAAATGCTCTTAGACTTTCTTGCCTCTTTGTTTCACTTTCATGAGACTTAGAGATGTAGATTGTGTTCTCAGGGAGTACTGCAAACAATCCCCATGCATATTGAAGGATGATTGTACTTTGCCAAGTGATTATTTTTTTTAAAAAGAGAGGGACAGTGAAAGAGAGAGAGAGAGAAAGAGAGAGAGAGAGAAACAATTTTTTATTTAGTTTTTTATGTGGCTTTCGTTGCTCCAAGACTTCGTTGTTTACGTGGTGCTGGGGTTTGAACTTGCACATTTGCACATGCCGGGCAAGCACCGTAACTGCCGAGCCACCACTCTAGCCCCTGCCAAGTGATTTTTATGGTATCTGTGCATCTGTTCTTTCTATCCCAGCCATGGACATTTCTAAAAGGGTTGATGTGAGTTGAGAGGTTCCTGCATGGTCAGAGCACAGAGGTGGTGAGAAGCCTTCTGGTGACTTTCTCATGGCTTCAGGACCTGACCAAGCATGACCATCGATGGACTACTCCAACCTGAAGTTAGAATGCAGCATCTTGCTCCTTATTTTGCACAGTATATTCCAAAAGACACTGAGCAATGAGACTCCAAAACGTTAGCCAGTTGCTATGTTTCGTAGAAGTTGTTTTCTACCATATTTACTTGTGTCTTACTAAGGCACTCTGCTAACTGATGCTCTACCTGTCTTGTCATCATGATGCCATCAATGTATTGAACTAGCATGATGTTCTAGTTGATTATCAGGTGGTCAAATTCTTATGGACTATGTGGCTCAGAGTTGGAAAGTTGATATGGTACTCAGAGTAATGAAGGTTTATTGCTATACCTACCTGGAGAAAGTAAATGGCTTCTAGTATTATTTTTTCAGTTATTATTGGAATAGAGGAAAATATACTGACAGATCAATCACTGTGCACAAGTTGCTAGGATCTGTTTTGATTTGATTCAATAAAGAGAATATATTAGGAACAGTAGATACAATTGAAGTCAACACTTCATTAAATTCATGATTATCCACTGCCACCATATAACTCATTACCCTTCTCATCTGCCAACCTAGAAAGTTGCAGAGCAATGTGATTAGAATCCTTTGCTTTGCATTTTTTGAATATTTAATGATGGGGTTAATTTCTCTGATTTCCCCAGAGATATAGTAGTGGCTCAGTTTTGTTATTTTGGTAAGAAGAGGGAAATGGTTTTCATTTTGCCCTTTATACCTTACTGGCCTTTACTTGATTTTCAGGGAATTAATTAGGAAGTTCATCTATCTTATTGCTGAAGACATCTGTTCAAAAATGTACTCTAGAAATGGGGAAAAGCTATTGATAGGTCTGAGATGCCACTGGACTTACTGTGATACTGAGTTGGGTCAAATTCTAGCTTTCATTTGACCTCCATTAATCTCTACTTGGACCCATGGGCAGATTCAGGTATCTAGAAATTAGGATTAGCCAAGATTCAGCCTTTGATATTATTCAAAGGTCATGGTATTTCCTCTTTTCCTATGCATAGTTACTCTGATAAATAGCATCTAGACCATTTGGGCTACTATAACAAATTAGCACAAACAGGGTAGCTTTTATTGGTTTATTTTTGTTTTTCTTCACTGGGAATTGAACCCAGGTGTGTTCTACTACTAAGCTACATCCCTAGAATCTTTTATTTTTATTTTTGATATAGGCTAGCCTTGAACTTGCAGTTCCCCTGCCTCAGCCTCCCAAGTAGCTGGGATTCTAGGTGTTTGCTATCATGCCTAGCTAGGGTAGCTTTTAAATAGCAGACATTTATTTCTCATAGTTCCAGAGACAATGAACTCTAAGATCAAAGTGCTAGCAGATTTGGTGTCTGGTGAAAGCCCACTTTCTGGTTCACAGAAGACATCTTCTCTCTGAATCGTCACATGGCAGAAAGATCAAAGAAACTCTCCAAGGCTTCTTTTATAAGAGTCCTAGTCTCATTTGAGGGCTCTGATCTTCATGATCTAATCACCTCCCAAAGGCCTGATGCTAGTCAGCTTTCCATCTCTTCAACAAAATGCCTGAAATAATTAACTTTAAGACAAAAGGCTCATTTTGGTTCAGTGTTTTGGAGGTTTCAACCTGTGGTCTATTGGTCCCATTTCTTTGGGACTGAGGTGAGGCAGCACATCATGGCAGGAGTGCATAGTGCAGAAAAAACATTTACCTTATTGCCAGAAAGCAAAAGAGAAAAGAGAAGGGGACTAGGGCTCATATTCCCCTTTGAGGGCACACCTCCAATATCTTAAGACCTCTGGCAGGGCACACATCGTGGAGGTTCCACTGTCTCCCTCCCTACAGCACCACCTCCGGACCATGCCTTTAACACGTGGGCCTCTGGGGGTCATTCAATATTCAAGTGATAGCAGGCTCCAGCTCTTAACATGATCAGCCTAGAGATTAGGATTTCAACATCTGAATTTTGGGGGGAGATAAATACTCAGACCATAGTAAATAGTTTCAGGTCTCTTTGAGGAAGGCCAAGGAGAATATTTATGATGCTTAATTGTAATGCAATTACAATTATAATGGAAAGTTGAGGTTTTTATTTTCTTTAAAGGGTTCAGAGTTATTCAAGGGGCTCAGGATTAGAACACTGAATGAAAATAGGGTATGCCTCCATTTTTATGACTTTGATAGGAACAGTGAGAGAGATTGATAGGCAAAAAGAGAATAAATTTTTATTTAGTTGTTCATTTGGCTTTCTTTGCTCTGACACTTCCTTGTTTACATGGTGCTAAGGTTTGAAATTTCATCCTCACACATGCCACACAAGAGCCCTAACTGCTGAGCCATGGCTCCTGCCCCTCAATAAGGCCTCCCCCCGCTCCCCCGCACCTGTTTTTGAAAATTAAGTGAGACTCTGTGGCCAAATGCTGCCACTTGGCCTCCACCCTTCTCTGTTGAAGTCTGGGAGTCAATTTCTACTGTAGTTGACCATCCTATAGAGACCAAGCACCAAAATGTTTTCCCCCAATGTTAGCACTCCCCTTGCCTTTGTATTTATCAATACTTGGTGAATGGAGTGGTTTTGGGGAGTGTGGTTAAAAATGAGCGGGGTGGAGTGTTGGTATTCCTTTGGTCTTCCAACTGTTTATGCTACATACCAAAGAAATTCCAGCATATCAACTTCATTTAGAGTTGATCACTGTTGAGTTTAAATTTCTGTTAAACAACAGAGCAAACCATTAGAATCACTTCCAACTGCCTGAGCTATGTTATCAAATTTAGAATTTCGACAAGTACCTCTGTGTTGGGGTCTGACCTTTACTTTATCAGCTGCCCTGGATCTTGTTGCTGTTTGCATAAACTCCTTCAGGAGGGGCTGCTAGATTGTGTATTGTTAAGCTTGAAAAACAGGGTGTCCACATGGGCTTCAGATGTTTTGCATTGGTATCACCTGCCCATTATTCTAGATCCTTCAAAAGGCGCACGTAGAGGCTTATTGGTCAAACATGTGCCTCTGAAATCCAGGTGAGGCAATGAACAAGCTAATGTAGAGAGGCCTCGAGGGGGCGGGGTGAAGGCCCTTAAAGAAGAGGCTCCAGCCAGCAGTCAGGAGCTCTCTTCCTTTACTGCTGGCCGTGCTGTCCCTGCTCCTTCTGGAGAGAGCTCTCGTACTTTACTGCTGGCTGTGACGTCCCTGCTCCTTTGGAAGATGAGCTCTTGTCAACAGCCGAACCTGCCTATGCTTTGCTCCTGAACTTCCCAGCCTTCAGAACTGTGAGAAATTGCTGTTTATGTTTGTTCTGAAATAGAGTCTTGTAGCGTTGCCTTGACTTGGTTGAGATTACTTAATGTTAGGCATTTTGTCGTAGCAGCGCAAATGAACGTTGCCTTGAAAGAGAGATGTAAAGTATGGATATATAAAAAGGAGAGGTAAAGTTTGGATAAAGAAAGACCGTTTCGGGTCTCCGGTCTGTGGTTTTTCTCATCCCCAGCCCGTCCCTCAGGTCAGAACCCGGCTGGACAGGGACACCCCTGTATCAATGAATTTAGTATGATTTGAAGTTATGTTCTACCCTCCTTGATGTAGTCCTCTCAGGTCCCATTCCTACAAATACAATTCTGGTGTAAATTAAGCCCTGCCATATTTTTGGTCTGATTCCCCTCCTTCTTATCTCAGAATTTGCTTTATAACTGGTCCTTTTAAGACATGCTAGTATAATACTCTAGTTATAGGTACAGATATAGTGAAGTGTATGTGTGTGAGAGTGTGTGTGTGTACACAAAAGAGAAAGAGTTGGGGGAGGGGGCCATGTTAATCCAGATGCTTATATTTTCCAAAATGCAAACTATTAAACGTATCTACTACATTGACTGCCTCCTGATCCAATTTCCTTTTGTCTTTAATTTTAACCATCATATATAAATATATAACATGCAAATGATTTTTTAAAAGATATATATATATATATCTCAAATTCCTTTTAAGGTATATATTAAAAGGAAATACATATTTTAAGATATGTTAAAAGGAGATATATATTTAAGATTTGCACTGAATTTAAGTTAAAGACCAGATTATTGAACATGGGCTTCATGGTCCATATACTATCTAACTTTGCACTTACTTCCTCTGCTTTATTTACTCCTAAACCCCCTCCTTCCCTCCCCCCCATCTCTCTCTCTCTCTGCCTCATGCATCTTGTTTTTTTTTCATTTTTAAACAATCAATATAAACTTTACTTCCTGATCCCACCTCCCACTCCTGCCAACATGATCAGGCCCCTCATCCTTTCCTAGTCCTTACTTTGATTTATAATCCACCATACAGTATTTTTTTTTTTAAAGAGAGAGTGACAGAGATTGAGACCGAGAAAGAGAATCAATTGTTCAGTTTTTCATGTGTCTTTAGTTGCTCTGATACATTGTTGTGTACGCGGTGCTGGGGTTTGAACCTGCGTCCTTGAGCATACCAGGCAAGCACCATAGCCACGGAGCCACCACTCCAGCCCCAGCCATACAGTATTATAACTACCTGAAGGTGTTTTTCCCCCCTGCTTACAGGTAGACCCAAAGAAAGTAGGCACTGCATTTGCTGCTATATCTCCAGTGCTCAGCATACTATCCTGTAGTATTTTTTTCCTAATGAATTAATGGTGTCATGATAGCCAGTCTAACGATGGCTCAGTTCCTGGGTACTGAAACAGTGATAAGTACTAATATTATTGCAATTTGGTAAAAGGCCTTTCAACAGTTTCAGGGTCAGTCAGGGATGGCTTCTTGGAGGAGAAAATTTTAGCTAAGAAGTTAATTAAATTTGTCTTTACATGGGTGTTTGAGAGTTGCCTCAATCTTTGTTCTGGAGACTGTTTTCGGCCTGATAGTTAAAATCAATAGTTGCGTAGTACAAGTTTAATGCACTGTCTTAACTCAAGGTGTGGTGAGGAAACATTTTTCTGTGCCCTTTGGAGACCATTAAGATGTGAACTTTCAGGCTGATGCCTGTCCTGACTACTTTTCTACTAATGTTTACGACACAAGTTTTGGGGCCAATCTTACTTAGTATCCATTTTGATGTCTGATGTGGAGAACTTGGACTGTTGATAGACCGCGGCTAGATTCAGTTAGGAAACTTCCAGAAACAGTAGTCCTCTTATCCGTAGTTGTGTAGTCAAAGGTTTCAGTGTTTGTGGCCAACAGTGGACTGAAAATACTGAATGGAAAATTCCAGAAATGAATAATTTCTAACTTTTAAACTGCACACCATGCTGCGTAGCATGGTGAAATCTTATTGCCTGCTCTGTCTTGCCTGGGATGTGAATAATCCCTCTGTTCAAGGTGTTTGTGCTTTATACACATCCCACCTGTAGCTACTTAGTCATCTCCATTATCAGGTCAGCTGTGGACTATCACAGTGCTTGTGCTCAAGCAATCCTTATTTCACTTAATAATGGCCCCAAAGAGCAAAAGCAGTGATGCTGGCAATTCTATTGTAGTGTACTATCTTATTTTATTACTAGGTAGTATTAATCTCTTACTGTGCCTAATTTATAAATTAAATGTTACCATTTAATTTATAAGACTATAAAGCTAAGAAAAATAGTATATATAGGGTTTGGTGCTATCTGCAGTTTCAGGCATCCCCTGGGGGTCTTGTTAAATATCCCCTGAGAGGAACTATCCCTGGTTCTCCCAAGTTCTTTTAGGGGATCAGAAAGCTTTTGCTGGGGAAGAATATAAGCAGAGTTTGGAAAACTGAAATCTAATAGCAGCCTTTTCTGTTGTTCCAGCTACACTGATTTTTCCTTTTTTTTTTGTAACAACTTTGCCTCTTTTATCACTGCTGTTTCATTTGTCCAATAAACTCCCGATTATCCATCCTGAATAGCGTGGCCTGGCTTTATCTCAGGCAATTGGTTCCAGCAGACAGACTGATTAGAAGCCATTTCCTTCCCAGCTTCCACAGCTTGATGTTCCTGTTATCTTTTATCATCAGGGCTGTAGAATTCTGAGTTCTGCCTCAATGCATGCATAAATAAAAATGGCTGCAGCTAAGCCCCCATCCTCTGACATTTAAATCCCAATTCATCTCATTCTGGGATGCTGGTATAGAAATTTCATTTATGTATTGGTTTGAGGAATTTCAGAAATGACTTGCTGTTAAAAAAATTATTCTGCAATGAACATTTAATCCCGTAGCAAGGATGAGATCACAGCATTTAACTGAGAAAGGAAATATAGGTGTCCCTTAAAAAAAAATCCCCACTTTTTCACTTGTATTTTGGAACTCAGGGTTGTACTAATCATAATCTCTGGATTATGATACACTCTGATCATTGCTGTGTGTGGCCAGAGTTCATTCTATAGCACTTTGGTTACTATGAGATGATGTTGCAAATGATGTCTCTTTTAGAATCTATTCTCTTGTTGATGGGCGTTAGGCATGGCGCCAGGATTTTGGTATTATGAACTGTGCTGCTGTGAACCTTCTTGAGTGCTTCCTGCTATCCACGTTGAAGAGCTTCTCTCGAAATGGTGTTGTTCAATTGTTGGGGACATGAATGGTCATGTAAAACAACAAGCTGTTTTCTAAATTGATTTTATCAATTTATCTTAGTAGCAAAGTATGGGATATTCTTTTGATCTATGTGCTCAAGAGCCTTCTTGATTTGTCTTCCCAGAATATGTGTAAAATGGCATTTTATTGTCTTTTTTTGCATTTCTCTGGTCCTTAAGGAGAGGCAAGGTCTTACAGCTTCATTGTTCATGGGCATTTCCTTTTCTGTGAGCTGAACTTTTATGCCTTGGCTCATTTTTTTTTCTCTTGGGTTGAAAATACTTTTATTATGGATTTATTGAAATTCTTTTTGCATTATTGATATTAGTCCCAAATCAGTTATGACTGTTATGTTATTTTCCTATTTGTCTTTTTTGCTTTCTAAAGTTTTCACTGATAGACTATATCCAAATTAAGATATTCTATTTAATTCATCAACCGTTTATTTTATATGATTTCTTTTTTAAGAAATCCTTTTCTACCTGTTGATCAGAAAGGTAATTACTTTTGTTAAACTCCTGAAGTTGGTTCTGTCATTTAAATTCTTAATCCAACTACAATTAATCTTTGTTTTGAGTGAGCTAGTTTTTTAAATTAACTTTTTTCCTCAAGGGAATAATCATATTTTCTGATTTCATTTATTGAATAGTCCTCCTGTGTCCAATGACTGCCACTTTGTCATCTAGAAGATTTCCATGTACCTGCACTATCTGATCCTGGATTTTGTATTGTATTCTGTTGGCTAATTTATTTCTGCACTACTGCTATGATTTTTTTAATTGCTACAGCCTCATAATTCTTGATACTTGGTGAAACAAATTTTTCTTCACTCTTTTTCAGAAGTATGTTGGCTATTTTTTCTTTGTTCTTCCATGTTAATTTTAGAACATCTGATTAGAATCCATGAAAATTCTGTTGTGATCTTGAATAGAATGCCATTAAATGTAGAGATCAATGTAGGAATAATTGACGTCTGTATAATACTACACATTTTTATTCATGAATGTAGATTTAAGTATGTTCATTTATATAAAATATTCAGAGTTCAGTAAGGGACTTAAATTTCAATAGTTCTCTTGCCCAATGTCATATATATTCATACCATTTTTGTGTATTAATTCAATTCCCACTCCCATCCATGATGATGATGATGGTTATCTGACATCAAGGAGTCTGATGTGTATATCCTAGCCATCCTATGACCCCTGCCAGAATCTGATCACACTGTGGGATCCCTTATCTAAGCCTGGAAGTTAATTCATCGATGATATTTTATAGACGTTTGCTTTTACCTCTAGGTAGTCCAATACTCTTGTACTTTGTCATTAATATACTGTTTCAATCACATCACACCTTCTTTACCTGCTGTGGAATGTACAAGTGTTGATCCTTGCAATTGGTCTTCTTACTGCTTTAGGGGTGACCCCTTAGGAAGGGACTATGTTTTGCCTTTCTTCCTCATTCAGGCAACAAGGACCAGCCAACACAATAAATGTGTGCCCTGGGGAAGGTGGGTATCCAGGAAGTAGCCGGAGTCATCACAGTTGGCTAGCTGGAGCTGGGGTCAGCCACAGGGTGTTCCATAGGAGAACCATGTTTAAATTAGCAGCTCTAGTACCCAAACTGACCAGCTCTCAGGATTCATGGCATTTGTCCCTATGCATTGGATTGCTGGCAAAGACAAGGTATGCCTCTAGGCCCTTGTCGCATGCTCTTGAAAGATTGGAATTTGAGCAGCTTGTCTCTTGCCTTGGGAAGTTGTTCAGCTTCTTTAGCCTCAATTTTACTTCATATAAAGTGGGGGTCAACAAGAGCTACCTTAAAGTGTGAGTTTGAGGTATTTCATGACTTCTGTGTTTCCTTTTCTCAAGACTCCAGACAAGGAGTAAGAGCAATTCAGCCAGGCTGCTTCCCATCTGCCCACCAGCAGCTTGTTGTTGGAAGGACTGGAGGGAGAGCAATTTAGTAAGAGTCTCCAGAGAAACAGAACAAATTGGAAAAATGGAGAGAAGGAGAGAAAAAAAGGAGGGAGGGGAGAAAGGAAGAGATGGAGGGAGGGAAGGAGAGAGAAGGAGAAAAAAATGTTTTTAAAGGATTTGGTTTTAAAAGGATTGGCAGATAAAATTACAGACCCAAAATCTGCATGATGTTCCAGAGGTTGGAGACCCAGGAAACAGCCCATAATGCAGATGAGGAAGTCTGAAGGCAGTTTGGAGGCTGAAGTCTGAAGGGTGGGGAATTTCCTCTTGAGGAGGTCAGGCCTTTACTTTTCTTTGGTCCTCAACTGATTGGATGAGGCCCATCCACACTATGTTGGGCATCTACTTTACTCAAAGTCAACAGATTTAAATGTAAATATCTTCCAAACACAAAATCACAGAAACATCGATAATTTCTTTTTATTGTTATTTTTAATAAGGAACTGAGTTGTTGAACAATTATAAATGCATATAAAGTAAAAATGATATGCATCTGATCCTAATCCAGAGTCATCCTCATTGCCCACACCCAAGTCAAAACAGTTATAAATGTCCGTGTGTGTGTGTGTGTGTGTGTGTGTGTGTGTGTGTATGTATTTGTGAATTTTCCTGAATTAAATGGTAGCATAAGTATTTGGCTTCTTGGGGGGAATAAAGAGTATGTTACATTGTTGATTGTCTCCCCAGATCCCTCCCTATCTTCCCTCTCCTTCCTCTGCCTTCCTCCCCTACATATCTATAGTTCTCCTGGATAATATTGAGAATTTTAATTTAGATTTTACTTTAATGTTTTTAAATTGATAAATAGCAATTGTATTTATTTATGAGGTTTCAGAATACTGTCTAACCAAATATGTGGATACAGTGGTCCAGTTAAGTTGACATATAACATTAACCATTACAGAGGGGCTTTGGGAAGCCCCCGCCTTTTGCAGCACCTCTGTCTCCTCTTTGGTAATAAAGAAGTTTCTCTACATGAACATCCCCTGATGAATTGAAGTTTACCTCCATGTCCATCTTGTACATTCTGCAGAGGCAGAATTACAGACCAGTGAAGAGTGTAGATTTTGGGGCCAGATGAACTGGGTTTGAGCCCTGCCTCTGCCTCTAAATAGCCACGTAAACACAGACATGTAAGTTAACCTCTGCGCTTCTTAGATTCCTTATTGGGAAATGGGGTATCCATGTTCGGCTTCCTCGCAGGGCCATGGTGAGGACTAACTGGTGGTTGGATTCCTGTGAGTGACAGTTTCCCTTCCTGTTCGTATGTTCTTAGATGACGAGAAGTGTCTAGCATTTTGTTGTAAGGGGAAGGACTGTGATGAACACCATCCTTTTGTTTTCCTTGTGCTATTTGCACATGGGCTGCAGTGAGGGCAGGGCAGTCACATTGTGCAGATATGGCCAAAGGGCTCTCCCAGTGGTTTACTTTTTGTGTCCCAGGAAATTCTTGGTTAATATTATTAGACTTTAAACTCTTTGCCTGTCAGAAGGGTGCATGTGGTGTCTTCATTTCTCAATTAATAGCTGCTTGACATCTTTTTTGACACTCATTGGCCATTAAGTTCCAAAGCTTTATAGACAGCCTCACGTTGGGAATCTGTTGGAGGCAGCCTCCTTCATGTATGTGGACCAGGTGAACATGAGAGTGGTTAGACCCACTTGGTGCTCCATGAACCACCTGTCCCATGCTCTGCTGGCTGCTGGTGGCCTTGATAGCTTCAAGAAGCTGTCTAAATTTTCAGGAGTCTGGAGCAGTTAGGCTTCCCTGATTAGGGACTGAAGCAATATTCTAAATGGGGCACAAGTGCCAGAAAATTAAAAATACTTCTTAGTTTTGAATAAGAAGCTGACATGTTCTCAGGACAGCAGGGCTATATCTGGATGAGCAGCTGTCAGCTGCCTCGTGGGTTCTCCCAGCCAGCTGACGTGCCAAGGGCTCCCCATTCTCCCAGCTCCCGGCTTCCCTAGAGCAAGTCTCAGGGAGGGCAGCTGCCACATGGCTCTTCACCACCTCTCCACCCCCAACTCGGAGCTTGGCACATGGTATGGGTGGACTTTCATTTGCAAAATGAACATGTCAAGTGTCTCCACTCTGCCCTTGCGGGCTGGTCTGGTTCTGGGCTGTGTTGAATAGGGAAGTAAAGAGAGGAGGATGTCCTTGCTGTTAGGGGTTTGCCATTGACATAGTGAAATGAATCAATCTACTTGGAAGATGGTTCTCCTTACTCTCCAGGATGAGTTAGGGGCAGTTCCAGAATCCTGCAGCACCCGCGTTAATCCCTGGAGAACGCTAAACACGCTGATCTTCTTATGGCTTTGTCCTATTTGTCTTTGTATCCTCAGTGTATTACATGAAGTATTCAGATAGTATGTGCTCAGTGAATACTTAAAAAATAAACCAATAAAGGATGGTGCAACAATTCTCGCCAACTATAGTTTTGAAATGCCATGTTTCTATCTGTATATGAAAAATTTTAATTCTACTATCTTTTTATGTATGCGCAGTTCAATGTAAACTCTGTAAATAAAAGATCGCTGCAATAAATATGGTGCGTTCCTCCTGTAGAACACTAGGCTGAGTCTGGGGGGTTGTAAAGGGATGGAGATTTGTTTATACTCCTCCTAGGCCCAGTAACTACCAAGATAATTTTGTGAAAAGGCCAGGCTTTAAACAAGGATTTTGCTGAGACTAGGGAAATTGAAACACAGGAGAATGCAAGTTTAAAAAAAAAAAAACATTAAATTTTACTTATGGTTTAGAAACTTTAAAAAGAGGTTCAGCCTGTATTATATAAAAACATACAACTTGGGGAAAGCTATATTTTTCTAAGCAATTAAAATAGGTGATTCGGGATAAGAGAAGAAGTTACTTAAGACCAGTTAACTTCAGAATCAATTGCTATTAGTACTGGTATTAATGTTTTCCTTTTCATTTCTTGTTTTCTATGAAACTTTGATGTTTTAGGTTGAATTGAATCTGTTCAAAAGATATGTTCATGTATCTTGGTGTTTTATATAACTAAAAGTAATTGAAAAAAATGCAACCCCCCAAAAAAAAGCCAAATCAAACCAAACCCAAACCCCAGGTTGTTAAATGCTAACCCCTGGTATTTATGAATGTAACTTTGTTTTAAATAGGGTCTTTGCAGATGTAATCAAGTTAAGATGTGGTCAATAGAGTAATCCTATCCTAGATGACTGATATCCTTAACGGAGGAGGAAAATTTGGAGGCAGATACATAGAGAGGGGAAGGCCATGTGATGGAAGACACAGGTGAAAGTAGCCCTGTGAGAGGGAGGCAGAGTTTGGAGCCATGATGCCGCAAGCCAAGGAATGCTTAGGGCTCGAAGAGGCAAGGAAGGGTCCTCTAGAGGCTTTGAGGGACCATGGCTCTGCCTGCACCTTGAATTTGACTTTGACTTCTATTGTCCGGAACCATGAAAGAATGTTTGTTTCAAGCCATCGGGAGTTTGGTATTTGTTATAGCAGCCAAAGTTAACTAACACACTTGGTGCAGCTGGTAAGTTTCATCAGTGAGGTTAATTGTCAGGCCTATCTTGCAAATGATAGGGGAAGGTTTTGGTTGTGGCTGCTAAGCTGTGTGGCAGAATCACAGATGTCACTGAAGTTGAATCTGCATTTGTGAGAGATGCCCTTCCTCTGCAAGACCAAACTCCTTTAGGAAATCTCTTACAAACTCTGATGCACAAGCAACTTGGAAGACCACTGCTTTACTGACTGACCAAGTTCCTGAGCAGTGCTTCAGGCTCAGGAGGAGGAATTTGGACAAGAAGTCAGGGGAGGTTCTTAAGAGCATGCCTCTGCAACTTCATGCCTCATCAATCTCCCTTATGTCTCCTGGGTCCAATGTGTTTTGTTTCCTTTGTAATTTTTTTACCTTAAAACTCTCAGTTGAGGCCTTGGGGATAGACTGACATAGTGACAGGTTGACACAGTGTCCCATGTGGTTTGTCATGTTTATTTTTGTTTGCTTGTTTTGCAGTTCTCTCAATTTTAACCCGTGTAAAGTTTCCTGGAATCGCCACCCTGATCAGGATACAGAACAGCTCCTGATGTCATCTCCTTATCACCCGACCCCTTTCCACTCCTAACCCTGGCAACCACTGATCATCATGACAGTTTATCATTTTAAGACTGTCATGTGAATAGAAGCAGATAGCATATACCTTTTGAGAATGGTTTCTTGCAGAACGATGCCTTTCAGGGTCTTGGAAGTGTGTAGCAATGGCTCGTTCTCTTATTGTAGAGTAGTATTTCACTGGCTGTACCACAGTTGGTTTATCCACCTGCTGAAGGCTAATAGGGTTGTTTCTAGTTTTGAGTGATTATGAATAGTACCACTAAAAATGTTTGAGCATTTTGTAAATGAATTTTTAATTCCTCTAGAGTAAAGACCCAGGAGTGGGTTTGCCGAGCCATATGTTAAGTGTGTATGTTAACTTTGTTAAAACTGCCAAACTTTTCCAGAATGATGTATTTTGAGTTAACTTTTGAGTAAGGTGTGAGGTTTAATTTGGGGTTCTTTTTTTTTTTTCTTTTGGCCTTTTTCAGCGTATGGATGTCTAGTTATGATACCATTTGTTGAAAAGACCATCCTTTCTCCTTTGAATTACATTTGCACTATTAGAATCAATTGGCCATATTGATGTGAGTTTTTTGGGAGTCTATTCTTTTTCCCTGATACAGCTATCATCCCTTCACCAATACCATGCTGTCTGGATTACTTTTGTTCTATAATATGTCTGAAAATTAACTAGAATAACTCCTATTTCAAGTTTGTTTTTAGCTACTCTAATTCATTGACCTTTCCTTTTACATTTTAAAAACAATTTGTCTGAATTTCAAAATGCCCTCATGGGATTTTGTTTAGAATTGTCTTAAATTTATAGACCAATTTGGAGATAAATAACAACATTGGTATATTGAGTCTCCAACATGTTAACAAAATTTGACTTTCCATTTATTTAAGTTTTTGATTTACTGCATCAGATCCTCCACTTTATTTTGAAGCTATTAGGCATAATATGAGATGTCTTCAAATTTTCTTTTCCAGTTCTACATTGCTTGAATACGTATAACTAAGTGCTGTATATGGAACTTGAGTTCTTCAGCCTTGCTAAGTTTAATTTTTGGTTCTAGAAATTGTTTTATAGAATAATTGGGAATTTGAATAGACAATTTTATTGGTTGTGAGTACAGTTTTATTTCTTCCTTTTCAATATGTATTCTTTCGTTTCTTTTCCTTGTCTTATTGTAGTGTTGATACAATAAACCCACATTAATATGGCCAGTGGGTTTTAACAATAGTGCAGAGTAAGTTTTGGTTGCATGTTGATTTTTGTCTGTTTTTATGATTTCAATATTTGTGATTTCTGATTTTTTAATTTTCTTTTTGTTTTGAGCTTAGTAATACATTCTTTTCCTGATCTCTTAAGTTAGATCTCAAATAAGTATCTAAACTTCTTTCTTCTTTTTGTTAGAATATTATGAATTCCCTAAAGCAGCATTTTACCTGTATCTTACAAGTTGTAAAATGTTGTGTTTTCCATTTTGTATGGTTCAAAATATTTTCTAGTTTTCCATTACACTTTTTCTGATCCAGTTATTTATAACTGTTTTCAAGTCTTTGGGAAATTTCTTTATCTTTCTGTTACAGGATTCTAGCTTAATTCCATTATGGCCAGAAAACCTCCTTTGTAGGATTCAGTTATTTTATACTTGTTAATATTTGTTTTATGAAATAGAATGTGGTCTTTCTTGAGAATATTCCATATGAAATTGATAGTGTACTTTGCTGCTGTTGTGTGAAGTGTTCTATAAAGGTCAGTGAAATCTAGAAGGTTAATGGGAGTTTCTAGGCCTTTTTATATTCTTGCTGATTTTCTTTCTACTATTTCTATTACTGAGAAACTTGTGTTGGAGTCTCTAATTATAAATGTGCTTATTTCTCATTTCAGTTTGTACAGTTATTGCATATTTGTGTTTCTGTTTTTAGATTTGTAAGAATGTAGGATTGTTATATTTTCTTGGGGAATTGAATGAACCTTTTATCATTATGTAATATCTTTCCTTATCCATAGTTCTTTTCTTTGCTCTGATGTCTAATTTGGCTGATACTAACATAGCAACTCCAGCTTTCATTTGATTAGTGTCTGCATGATACATCTTTTATCTTTAATCTACCTATATCATTATATTTGAAGTGAGTTTCTTGTAGGCAGCATATAATTGGTTTGTGTGTTTTTAACAAAATTCATTCTGACCATCTGTCTTTCCCTGGTATATTTACATCATTTACATTTAATGCATTTAATGTATTTAGATTTAGGTCTTCCATTTCTTTTTATTTTTCTTTTCTGCCTTTTAGATTATTGAACATTTTATAGTGTTCTGTTTGGATTTACATATTATGAGTTTGAATATATTTCTTTGATTAGTTTTTATAATTGTTGCCTTGGATATTACAATGTGCACACTTCTTACCTTTTCCCAGTGTACTAAGAATCAATAATTTTCCACTTCAAGTGGAAAATGGATCTTACTACCATTTAATGTCTTTTATTCTGCACGCATCAGAAACTCTGCCAGACTTTTATTTTTAGCTATGAAACATATTTTAGAGAGCTCAAAAGGAGAATATATATATACACTTGATTGCTCTTAAGAGTTTTTCTTTGTCTCTAATTTTTAGTATTTTGATTGTGATGTATCTAAACATGGGCTTCTTTAGGTTAATCTATTTGGGGTTTACAAAACTTCTTAGATATTTTTCCTTGTCTTTTATCAAATTTAGGGAGTTTAGTCATCATTTATTCAAGTTTTTTTTTCTTTTCCTTTTAGGATTGTTTACACAAGCATTAGGCTTTTGTTTTTGTTTAGTGCCATAGGTCCCTGGTGCTGTTTATTTTATTTGATTTATTTTTTGAGGCAGGGTCTTTCTGTGTTGCCTGGGTGAGCCTTGAACTCATAATCCTTTTGGGTCAGCCTCCCAAGTAGCTGAGATTATGGGACTGTCCCACCATGCCCAGCTATCTGTTCATTTTCTTTAAAAGTTCTTTTTCTTGTCCTGAGTGGATAATTTCATAGATGTATCTTCAATTTAATCTATTCTTTTCTCTATCACCATTCTTATATTGATTTCATCCAATGAGGTCATTTCTGTTTTCAGTTTTAGTAATTTTATATTTCAACATAAAAATTCTGATTTTTTTTTTTCTTGATCTCTTCTATTTCTTTACAGAGACTTCTTATTTTTCCATTTCTTTCAAGATTGTTCACAATTGCTTATTGGAACATTTTGTAATAGCTGCTTTAAAGCCTTTGCCAGAACATTTCAACATCTTTGTAATCCTTGGGTTGATACTTGTTGATTTACTTTTCCCATGTGAGTTGAAATTTTGTTGGTTTATTTTCTGAGCAATGTTGGATTTTATCCTGGATCCTTTGAATATTATGAGACTCTTGGTCTCATGTCCATCCTATGGAGGATGTTGATATTTTTGTTTTGGCAGGTTATGTTCAGGTCACAAATTTCAGAATGTTTGTGGGGCTTTTCCCAATGACAGTTCATGTTAGGAAGCAGCATTGTTCTCCTAATCCTTCCCTTGTGTGTGCCACCCGGTGGCTAGTCTGGTGGTAAACGGTTTAAATTCTATTCTCAGTTTTATATGCAAGTTAGGATCTTATCCATGAGTGAGCAGCTCGGAAGTGAATGCAGGAGCTGCTTGGTGGAGCTGCTTTTCTGAGTCCCTCTCTCTGATATTCCTTACTTCTTTCCTATTCCTTATCTCTCCACTTTGATGACCTTACGGCCAGATAGCTATGACTTTTGAGATCTTACTCTACTGTACACATTTATGGCTGCCTCTGTATAGAAGGAGAAAATAAAAGAATAAGAATGCAGTAAACTTGTAGACAGTTTGGTGTACTTTGAATTCTCATCGTCTTTCCCCATCTGCCTGTCGCTATTTGTTGGGTTCCTTGAATAACTACCACATGCATCCTGTCTAGGTCTTAGGGCTACATTTAGGCAAAAAATCCTGGTAGGGTTTCATTGGTCCATTGTACCTTGTCAGTGATTCTTGACCAGACATGCACATCGAATTCACCTATGGAATATTTTCTCCCTTACATAATGAAAGGGGACCTGGGGCTCCCAACCTTTCCTCACCTCTAATACCGTAGCCCTTGAATAGAATAGTCATAGTGGGGAAGTCCCTGGAAGCTAAGACAGCACCAACAGATGGGGAGCAAGGCATCTAACAGCTCACTACCTGGAGACTCCTCCACCAGCTAGGATGCTTTGGGGGCCCTTGGTCTACTCAAACAAAATAGGCAGACATTGCATTAAAGTTCCACAGCTAGTGATATGTTGTTGAAAATTATTTTTGAATGATACAGCTATATTGAGTTGTTTTAAATAAAGCTTCAATTGTCTATAGGTGCAGCATTATTTTCTATGGGGGCATAGATCCATCTCTGGAAAATCACTTTGCACATAAAAATTTGAAGTTTAACATGAAAATAAATGAAAAAAACAAATCTGTACCTTTAAAAAAAAAAAAAAAAAACATTTATGGTTAGTCTGTGAAGCCAAACAGAGTCTATAAAGGATAATTTTACATTAACAGTTGTTTCAGCCAGTTCTAACCTGGTTAAAATGTTAAAAAAAAATTTTAAGCCCAACAATATTTAGATTAAAGATACTATTTTTCTTCTTCCCTCCCTCTTCCCTTCCTCCTTCCTTTCCTCCCGTCCTCTTCCCTTCCCTTTCTCCTTCCCTTTCTTTCCTTCCTTCCTTTTTCCTTTCTTTCTGCACCAGGGGTTGAACCCAGGTGCATTTAACCACTGAACCACATCCCTAGCCCTTTCACTTTGAGAGAGATTCTTGCTAAGTGGCTTAGGGCTTCACTAAGTTGCTGAGGCTGGCTTTGAACTCGCAATCCTCCTGCCTCAGCCTTCTTAGTCTCTGGGATTGCAGGCGTGTGTTGCCATACCTGACTGTCTTCTTTCCTAATAAATCTCACACATTTGGTGCTTTTTATTGCTCTAAGTACCTTTAACCTTAATTCAGGGAATTCTGATCTATAGAAGGCCCTCACTTTATACCACCAGTTCCTGTGCCTGTTCCTGCCTGGGAAGCTGGGAATAATGTTTAATCATTGTTCCCTGATCATTAGGTGACGACTAGGTGACCCTCACATTCTGTCCACTGTCACTATTGCAGTCATGTGCTGAGTATCTGACAGCCATAAGTGGCAATGTATGTGGGTCTGGTATCCAATCAGGATAGACCTCTTTCTTCATTTCAGGGTCTCCCAGCACCTCTATATCTGAGGATTCCGCATCTGCAGATTGAACCATCTGCGGATAGAAAATGTAGTTGGGCCTGTGATAGTTGCCTGTACTGAACATATACAGACATTTTTTCTTTCTCCCTTATCCTCCAAACAATACATTGTAGCAGATATTTACATAGCGTTTGCACAGCGTTTGCATGTATTGGGTATTGCAAGTAATCTAGAGATGATTCAAAGTATGTGGAGGATTTATGAAGGTTCTATGCAAATCCTACACAATCTTATGAGAGACTAGTTAACCTATGGATTTGGGAATCCAAGGGGAGATGTCTTAGAACTGATCTCTGTGGATACCCAGGGAAGACTGTTTCTCCTGGTTCTGGCCAGTTTTATAGTTATCACAGAAGTGGACAGATGGGGATCTGTTTCTGGAGCAGGAATAGCTATTCAGGGGCTCTGGGTCAAGCCTCTTTCTGGGTCTTGTTTGCTCATTTTTCTTTGCTGCTGTTTGGCGTGCTTGAAAAATCAAAGCAGCTTGTAGCCCCTGGCCCAGGACATGTTTGATTAGCTGTCTCATCATGGAAGATGGCTCATCATGGTGAGAGTCCAGCAAGGTTAAAAGTTGCAGCGTTCGTCTCTGTGGCAGGGGCACCTGCTCTGCATGTAAACTGGTTACTTCATCTGGCGGCTGCCTGATAGGGCTTGGTGCATGACATCTGCAGCCTTCTGCTGTGCAAACAGACGTCATCTACGGACCATCATCCACCAGCAGAAGGGCTCCCTGCGTTTGACTCCAGGCGAGCCTCGTTACTTTCCAAGTCACCATCCCTTGTCTATAAGATGGGTACATAATGAAATTTTACTTCATAGTTTTGTCATGAGGATTATATAAGACAATCCCTGTGAAAGTAATAGCCAGTGAATCTTAATGATCTTCCTCATTTCTTTCTTTTCCTCTTCTATTGCTAGTTGTCTGCCATGGGTGAGCTACCAAATTTCTCAAAAATTTTCTCATGTATCAATTGGGAGCAGTAGACTTGTAGGTGAATTAAATGGGACACAGATATAAAGTCCTGGGACCAGTAGCCTAATTATTGCCTAATACCACAAATAATTAGTAATAGCCTCCATGATCTCACTTGGTTAATTCAATCTGCCGTGCTTTTTAAATGTTTGCTAGTATACAAAGACAAGTCATTCTTGCACTGTCACTTGCCAAAGTGAGGCAGAGTGCCGTAACAGATCATGCCATTGACCATTGGTAGCTGGAGACCCCAGCTGCAGAACTGAGTGTTCTTCCCCACAGAACATCTGTCAACTCCCATCTCGCCTCCCTGCTTGCCTCAGTCAAAGCCATTCCTAAGAATACTACCTGCTGCTATCTCTTACACCTTTCTTCTTTCCCTCTGTGTCTACTTCCCAGGGCCAACAAGTGCTCTGCTCTCCTCCTTTTCTCTTCCTCTATTTACCTTAACTTAAACCTGGTTGTCTTCTGTGAACAGCATGTCAAGTTGAGGATCTTATTCCCCTCACAGTTCACATCCTGTGGGAGGTATCATGACTTCACATAATCAACTGCAAACCATGTCTTTCTCTTCTTCCTGTAACATCCCAGCTCTTTGTCTTTTTGTGGTGGTTTCTACCTCTAGCCCTTTGCCTCTTCTTCCTTCTCTTCATTATTGAGGTCATTTTCTTCTCCTTTCTTATTCACTGAACATTCTGGCTCTCTCTCTGCATATTAAATCTGGTTCATGGAGCAGATGTAGCTTGATCTCTCTCATTTCCCTTACCTTTCCATCTCCAATTGCATTTCCCCACTCACCTGAGCCTTCCCCTCCTACATGCTCACCTGCAATAACCTCAGTGTCTGACATTGCAAACACAATATAACACTTTCCACCGACCCCCAGTCTTCCACTGAATTGTTCTTTAACCTGAGAGACCTCCAACTGCACATTGTTTCATGAAACCCTTCCATGTCTTCGTATCTTTGTAGTTAAGCATACTTGGGGAGCAAATGGTAGCATCTCCAGCTACAGCAGAGAGGGGAATGGGTGGGCCAGGCTTGTTCCTTTTATAGCAATGTTCTCAAGAGAACTCAAGGGGTTACAGAAGAACTAGCAGAGGCATGTGAACTACCTTCTCAGAGCATGGTCTCGGTGACTTAAAGATCTTACCTTGAGCCCCACTTTCCAAAATTTCCTCCTCTTCCCAACAGAGCCACCTTGAGGTCTAAACCTTTAACACATGGATCTTCAGGGAACATTCAACATCCAAATCTCTCTCCCCATTCTGCATTGCCACTCTGCTTAAAATCTGCTTTTAGAAACTTTCATCCAAGAAAAAAAAACCAAATATTTTTCACCCCTCCACCCCGGCTAATGCTGTTTCTTTCCCTTATTCCCGCTTTGTCCCCTTGTTCACCCACCACAGTTTGGCTGTTGATTTTACCCTGTTTCCTGAAAGGACTTTGGTCAAGGTCAACTGTTTTGAGATTTCCAATCTGCTTTTCATTTCCTGACTTCCTTGCCCTCTCTGTAACATTGACTAAGCTGACACCACCTTCTGGACACTTTCTCTTCTCTGATCTTTGATATTCTCATTAGGTCACAGGTCTTCATATGTCACAGACCATTCTTCTCAGTCTCCTTAGCAGGATTGCCCTTTCCTGCCTAAACTCTGTCCACATTCCCCAATGGACAGTTTTGTACTGCTTTTCTTGGATCTGTTCTTCTCTGTGGGTTTCATTCAGACCAATGGCTTTCGTTATTTGCATATTAAACTAATCCAAATAGTAGTTTCTCTCCCACACTTTTCTTCTGAGCCTTATCATCCATCTGAATGCTTCACAGAGAGGTTAGCTTTGACATATTCCAAAATTTCCCAATTGTACAAATGTTCTATAGCCATCTAGTTGCTGGATCCCCAAACAAATCATCCCTGATTTTCCCCTTTTATTTATACTCTATATTCAATTCAGTTAAGTTTGAATGTCAAAAAGAGGCCCAACTAGAGGAAAGTGAGAGTATCTTACCTCACTGACAGGTGAGGAGACAATTTCAAGCATCTCTTTACACTTACCCTCTTCTCCCTGTAAGCCAGAGGAGGGTGGAGGCTCAGGAATGGGGAAAGTTGTGAAAGAAATCTTGGTAGGAGATCATACTTCTCCCAGGATGAAGATTAACTATGCCTTAGTTGACAGAAGAGATAAACTTTAATTGAGGATGGCCAGGCATGGTGGTGCATGCATGACTGTAATCCTAACAACTTGGGAGGCTGAGGCAGGAGGATCATAAATTCAAAGCCAGCCTCAGCAACTTAGTGAGACCCTAAGCAATTTAGTGAGATCCTGTCTCAAGACACAAACCAAAAACTAAGTGCTGTGGATGTGGCTTAGTGTTTGAATGCCTTGGGTTCAATCTATGGTAAAAAAAAAAAAAAAATGGGGGATAAAATGAACCTGTACTTTTTAATAACTAACAGTGACCTTAAAATTGTTGGTATCATTCTGGGACCAGGGATAAGGACTGAAGGAGAAGAAATATGCCTTTGTTTTCTTCTACCATGTTCTAATTTTCCAGTAAACCAATTACAAGAAATGTGCCACATTACTCCCTGTTTGAGACTTTTCAAAGATGTTCCACTAAACTTAAAATAAATTTGAACTCACACAGAGGCTTCATGCAGTCTGTTGCCCACCTCTCCACCCATATACATACAGGGGTCCTCTCTCCCATCCTTAGCACTCTGAGCTTGTTGGAGCTCCAGGACATTTGCAAATGGTCTAGTTTCCTAGAAAGATTTTAGTTGCCTCTTTCCATTTTCCTTAAGGTAATCTCGGTAGGAAGACCAATTTCACAATATTTGCTTTTCTTTGTCTTTCTCTTAATACAACCAATAATTAAGTAATAAGTATTATGTGTTTCACTGTTTTCTTTGAGTCCTGTGAGAGCAGATGTACTAGTCAACTTTCTCACTGTGATAAAATACCTGAGATAATTGATAAGGAAGAAAGGTTTATTTTGGCTCATAGTTTCAGAGGTTTAATGGCATAGTCACTTGACCCTGGGGTGATCCAGCCCATAATGGTGAGTATACAGGGCAGCAGGAATCTGTTTACCTCATGGCAGCTGAGAAGCAAAGAAAGAGAAAGTGGAGGAGCCAGTATCCTAGTACTTTTTTCAAGAGCACCCCTTTAATGACCTAACTTTCTCCCAGTAGGTCCCACCTCTTAAAAGTTCTACCACCTCCTATAGAACCATGAGCTGGGAACCCATTCTTCAATTCTATGGCCTTTGGACACTCCAGATCCAAACTATAGCAGCCTTGACCAGTTATTCCCACTGAGCCTAACCCAAGCTCTGACATGTGTCAGGACAATAAATATCTGTAGAGTGTAAGAGTAAAATTCATCTTACTTACTGACTTAGTGATGTCACCATGAAGGGCTATTTCTTCTCGGGTTTAAGCATCAAGTGGAAAGATATTTTGATTTCTCTGCTTAGGAGAGGAAATGGGGGAAGAGGTGGATACTGAGAAGCTAATGATGCCTACATTGCAGGGCCATTATTTGCACGGGTTCTTTCTAAGGCAATGTGATGCACAAGGTCATGTATTTTGAAAAATCTCAAAAGTGTTGTAATCTGTTCAAGCCATCATAACAAAATAGAGTAGACCAGGTGCTTTATAAACATAAAAAGCAGATATTTATTTCTTACAGTTCTGGAGACTGGACAGCTCTAGATCAAAGTGCTGATAGATTCAGTGTCTGGTAAGAGCCCACTTTCTGGTTCACAGATGGTCATCTTTTTGTTGTGTCCTTATATGGCCAAGGGGACAAAGGAGTTTTCTGGGGCCTCTTTTATAAGGGTCTTAATCTCATCAGGAGGTGTCCACCCATGATCTAATCATCTTACAAAAACCCCACCTCCTAATAGCATCACCTTGGGGTCAGGGGCAGGGGCAGGTAGGATTTTACCACATGAAATTTGTAGGGACACAGATATTCAGTGCACAGCATGATTAAAATAATGCTTTTTTCTTTTTGCTGCCTAGGGAACACCTTTCTATTAAGCAGGTTTTTTATTTTCTAATGCTTTGACATCTTGGGGCCTTGCTGATCAGGGAAGGACTGCTTTCTAAAGCTAGCTAATTCCTGGAGCTAGCAAATGATCTACCTGTACCTGGGAGCAAACTTTTCAAATGTAAATAAACCAATCAAAGCCTATACCCCAGGCCACCTCTTTATTAGAACTCTTAGTGGCCAAGCTACTGTTCCCCTGTCCTAATTACCTCAGGGCCAGGTACCAGACAACCCTGGATAGCCCTTAGCTCCTCAGAGCCTGCTAGAATTATTCACAGAAGTTAATCCTAAACCTATTTACCCTGCCTTGCCAGTTTCTCCCTTCAAAAACCACAGTAAAGTCTCTTGACCTCTTTTTCCTCCCATTTCTTCTGTCCTTGGCTGACCCTGGTACTTACCTGTGTGGGCCTGCATGCACTGCCTCCTGATTCTAGGGATCTGTGAGAATAACAGATTTATTTCTTCAGGAGAGTCATTTTCATGCCTGTTTACCCTGCCTGATTAAAACAAATCCAAGGTACACAGTTTAAAAACCTCCCAAGTTCTATAAACAGATAGTAGTCCTTGGTCACAGTGCCTTTGGCCATGCGGTACCCACAGATCCTTTGTCCCTTTCATATGCTTCCTGGGGACTTAAAACAACACCTCCAGCCTGTGGCTGAGAATCCCCTAGGAGCCAGTATCATAGCCAGGGCCAGGTGCCCTTCTCGGCACCTCCAGCCCCTGTGGACAGACAGAGCTTTTGAACAGATCTGAATTTCTCTGCTTGTCATCATTCCATAGCTCCAGGCAGGGGGATCCAGGAAGGCCTAGCTGGGGAAGCCCACTTCTGCGAAGTGTGAAAATGTGACTTGCCCTTCTTATAAATTGTTCATTTGATAATGGAACTTCTGCCCCAGTAGTTATAAAGCTGCCCAGCTGAGGAGCCTGAGAAAAGCCTCCCTGAATATTTACATCACTTATTCACTCACTCATTCATTCATTCATTAACTCATTCATTATATTTTAGTCACGCAACATTTATTGAAGTTTTGCCAAGTTCTGTGTTAAGGGACACAAGGTCAAAGTAAGTCACCTTCCAGCATTGTGCAGACCAATCAATGATTGTATCTCAGGGTGATACCTGCAGCAATGGAGGGATATACAGAGTCCTAGTGGAAAGGTGGGAGGGGGAGATGAGGCTGAATTGAGGGTGTTACAGTCCTTCCAGCCAAGATGAGCCTGATCCTCACGGAAGAGTGTGGACAGTGACATCAAAGTAGGATTTAGAAGGGCCATTCAGGCTGCGAGGCCACACCTGGAATCTCTGCCTACCTTTCTTACCTTTTTGGACCTGGGACCTACTCGCCTTTGGTCGCTCAGTCCTTTCCCTTCTCCCCGTGTGTGGCTTGAGGAAGGGACAGGTTGCAGGCAGGATTTGGCAGAGATGTTAAGATTCTTGAAGCTTCTGTATTTAGCCAATTGTTACTGATGCTCTTCCCAACTGGGTCCCCCGCTGGGCCTGTCTCTGCCTCTAATGCAATTTCTCCAACAGAATGCACAGACAAATGTTTGAGACAACAACCTGTGTTATTATAATTTTTCTCATGGTCTGACTGTTCTGGTATCCACCAAGTGTTCTCCCAGGGCATCTCATTTGGACATGTTCTGGGCTTGCTATCTGCAGGCAATTGCCTTTAAGACAAAGATGATCTGACACAAGTTCATTACCGTTCAGGCTTTTCTCCATTAAATTTGGGCTGCTTCAAATATGGGAGAGTGGCTCACCGTGCACTCTTTAGCATATGTTTATGTACCCACCTAATCTGCCCTTAAGATAAAAACACCTGGGAGGCATGCAAAAACCTTTCTCCTAGTCATGCTTAGCCATTCAGAATTTTATTAAAAGAATGATGTATTGAGCACCTTGAATGCAATAGACTCTGTGCAGGCGTTAAGCCTCCAACATCTTGTTTTATTTCCACCACATTCCTTTGAGGTGGATATTATTGTATTTTTTCTTTAGGGGAGTAAATGAATGTTTGAGGAGACATAAATCACATATTTAAAACTTGTTGGGATTTGTACTAAGAAACCAGGCCTTGCTCTTGCCACCTGACCTTGGAGACGGAGGCAACCAAGTTGAGTTCTTCTTTTGCTTCTCCCTGTGAGTCAGGCAGCCAGATTGGGGGGATCAACTGGGGCTGTGTCTGGAGGTGGGACCTCCCTCTAGCTAATGATGAGGGCCCTGAGGATAGAAAGGTAGATGGAGTGGAGATGCTCATGTTGCGGGAGTTGGAGAAGACCCTAAAGATTGCTATCCTAGGTAGTGACTATGAGTAAGTGTGGTCTTGCCGGGACCCCTCAAGCACTGAATGGCCATCCAGGGATCCTTGATGTTGATGCTACACTAACAGTGGCTTCCACAAGAAGGGCCCCATGGGCTCCCTGTGCCATGCAGAAAGTGCTGCCTTTGGCCTCTGAAGGCCACACTCAAATTAGATCCTTGCAAGCCACATCTGTTTTATCAAGCACATGCAGATATCTTCCTCTTATATACAGCTGGGAGAGACCAAGGTAGGCAGTAACTTGTTGTCATTGCATCAAGGTGGAAAATGCCCTGGACTCTGAATGAGAAAGCCAGAATTCACACATGAGCTCTGTTGCTTGCTTAGTGATCTTGGGGAAGTTAAGAGTACCTCCCCAGTCTCATTTTCCTCACTTGCAAGTTGGAATAGAAGCATTTGCTGCTCTTGTGAGGATTTAATGGTATGTGTTGGTAGCCCTTATGACCCCCAACAATGTTTGGCAATGTCTGGAGACATTTTCAGTTGTTCCAGCTGGAGAGAACGGATGCTGCTGCAGCTGATGGGCAGAGCCCAGGCGTGCTGCTGCTAAATGTCCAAAAACGTAGAGGTCAGCCCTCCACTATCATCTAACCTAGAATGTCAGTAGTGCTAGACTGAGAAACCCTGGTGTAAATGATTAAGCATCACCTAGTACTTGGTTCTCAAGAGGGTGTTAATCAAGGCTAATTGCTTTCCTTTCAGGGTGTTAGAGCTGGAATGCTCCTTTCTGGGGTCCCAGCAGGCATTCCCATGCTCCACGCTGGGCTCTGGGATAGGACCCAGGGTGGGGGGTATACATGTGCCTATGTGCATTTGTCAAGAGCACTAGGAGTCCTGAGTCTGTGGCTGATGGTGGACATTCCCTTCCCCTTTCTGGGCCTCCACCTTATTAGCTATCTCATGGTGGTGTCCCACAGAACTTCTAAGGGCTACCTGGATTTGATATCTCTTCTTAGGTGCAGAAATGTGCTGGGATTTGGCCAGGACCAAGATTCCTTTTGCACTTGCAGTCACTGGCATGAGCATCTTTTTCATTCCTTCCAGCTTAAGCTTTCAAATGCAGGCCTCTCCCATCAGCCTGCAGTTACTGGCAAAAGAGAATAGCAGTGGGGAAAATGCTCTTCTCTCCAGGACTCCCACATCTGGGCTTCTTTCTTGGCATAAGCAGTTCATACTTTGATCCTGGGTGGCTACAGATACTGGTTTGGGCTTCAAGGAGACCCTTGGGTTTGTTGGGCATGGTGCATCCACAGGAAGGAGGAGAACTCTGCGCCTCTTCCACACTGACTGGTTCCAGGTCTTTTCTGAGGTCACCAGGCTGGGGATTCAGGGACAAAGAGCTCAAAGGGTTGTGAGAGAATCTCTGGCAGCAACAGAAAAGGAGGCTTAGAGGTGCAGCGATGTAGCCAGGGATACATAAACATCTTTCTCCGAGGTCCAGGAATGGTGATGAGGTCACAAAGACCCAGGAGAGGAGCAGAGAGGAGGGCAGAATTTGAACAGCATTCCTGAGATATAGTGACCAGGATGGAGAGCTTGGCATGTAGAACCATACTGATACCCAAGTGTCTGGAGGAGTCAGAGGAGGAGGTGGAAGGAGGAATTTGGTTGGACATGCTGGGGGTGAGAGGTCCAATGGGCCACAGAGAATGATAATGCACAGTGAAGGAGGAAAGGAAGGAACTGTCTCCTCTTAGCAGTCTTCAAACCCATAGTAGCCCAGTGGTGTGTCTTGGTTCTCTCTCCCTCTACCAAGGCTTGCCAGGGAAGGCCCTCGAGGATTTGAGTGTGGTCTAGAGGAGCAGATGAGCTGCCTTAGAGGCCTCATGGGACCCTGTTGGCCCACTTAGTTCCTATTGACAATCTCCAGGATCCAGAGGCTCATTCCTATCCAATGACCCTGGCCCAGAAGAGGAGGGACACTAGGACTTGCAGATGGTCTCAGGGAGGTGCATTCTGTTTACTGTATCTTCATAGCCCCTTTCTGAGCCTCAGTTCTCTCATCTGTAAAATGTGATAGCCATCTGCACATTGTCCATCTCACAGAGCAGTAGTGAAAATTAATTGGACTGATTTCTGGGGACAGGGAGTACCGTGAACTCAGGAGTTACTACAGGGTGGAGGGCTGCTCGGTGCCAAGCTCAGTGTCACTGATTGCCTTTGCACATGTGCCTGATCTTTTCCTCCCTCCCTGCCTTTTGCGAGCATTTCTCCAAGCCTTCCTGGTAGATCTGAGTCCTATTCTCAGGTCCAGGGCTGACCAGCATTTTGGGAAAGGCTCCATTTCCTTACGGATGCAGCAGAAGTTATCTTATCACACTTACCTCAAACAAGTTGGTGGATGTGGGAGAGAGGCTGTCAACCTGCTCCCCCATGGAGACCTATGTCCAGGTCATGGCCAGTGTCTGTTCCTGCCCTGGGCAGCTCCTCCCTCCGGAGCTACCTCAGAAGTCCTAGTTGCCCATCCTAGGCCACTGGAAATCTTCGTTGTTTCTGGGTCTGAGATTGGCTAATCGAATCGACAATAGAGAGCCTCGGGAGGAAATGCCACGTGTGTTTCTAAAGTGCTTTCAGGGAGCCATAAAAGTGCCAGGTTGTCTTTTTTATGATGGTTCTTAAGGTCCTGATTTAAGAGATTTGTTAGTTTTCCTGTTTTTTTGCCTGTGGGTTACTCTTGCTGGGAAACCTGGGCCTCCTCTGAGCAAGTCCCTTTTCCAGTGACAACAGCTACTGTGGGAAGAAATTCTCTCCAAATTGTAGAGATGCTAGCAGAGTGGGGAGGAAAATTACTTTTTCTGAGGTTCTGATATGAGCCAGGCACTGTGTAAAGTTGTTTGTATATTCTCTTTTCTCTCCCTCTCTCAAAAAAAAAGAATCAACTTTGTTTTCATCTGGGTTTTGTTTTTCTGATCGCTTAGTTGTATATATAGTGCTGGGATTTGAACTTGGGTCCTTGAGCATGCCAGGTAAGAACTGTAACTGATGAACCCCTGAATATGTTGTTCCTACCAGCAACTCTATGACATTGGAATTTCCCTCATTGTACAGAGGGAGATAACAAGGCTCAGAGAAGTTTCAACTTATCCCTAGTCACACAGTTGCCAGGGGCTCACCTTTCATCCCTTCCTTTTCTCCCCAGACAATAACATCACTGTTCAACTCGCAGTGACTGTAGGAAACCTCACTTTATCTTTGATCCCTACAGTCAATTTTTCATGTAGCACCTGGACTAACCCTCTTAAATATAAGTTAGATCACTTTTACCTAAAACACTTCTAATGGTTTTTAGTCTCACTAAAAATAAAATCCAAACTCATTTTTTCTAAATTATTATATATATTTAAGATATACAACATGTTTTGGTGTATGTATGGTAGTGATACTGTAGGTGGTTTTGATAATCAAGCAAATTAACATATCCATTATCTCATACAGTTATTAATTTTTTGTGCTAAGATCCTTTTCATCATGTCCAAGGCCTTCAAGAAGTAGCCGTTGCTCCCTCTGGCCTCAGCACCAATTTTCATCCTCCATGTTCACTTGGAGCCTCCTGTTTGGTCCTCATACTTATCAAGCAAGCTTCAACCTCAGGGCCTTTGCAGTAGCTGTCCTCTCTAGCTGGATTGATCTTTTCTAGATTGTGGCACAGCTCATTTCTTATCCTGTTGGCCCCTCTGCCTTCAGAGAAGCCTTCTCTGAGCACCCGTCCTAAAATAACCCTTCTCCTTTGGTCCTTACTCTGCCTTACATCATAGTTCTTCATGACATGACATTCCATCACATGTTAGTTGGATAGTTGGTTAAGTTTCCTTCACTTCAAGTTTTAATAAAAGGGTGTATGTTGTCTTGCTCCTGTTGTATCCCCAGTGCCTACAACAGCACCTGGGTCTTGAAGACACTCAACACACATGGCCCATGAAGAACTTGTTGAATGAACACAGGGATCAAATGGGTGCCGGGGAGTGGGGACACACAAAGAGCAAGGTAAAAAATGAGAAGGCCATATCCTTTCGAGAAAGCTTCCAAATGTGGGCATCTGAGTGTGGAGACGCCAGGCTGTCAGAAAGCCTGGGGGAAAAAGGAAGAACTTGGAGGAGCTCTGGCAACATTTGAAGAAGGCAGCAAGAAGCCCTTTGCCAAGGTTCCTAGTGGCCTCTGGGCTTTCATCAAAGGGTGGGTAGGCAGCACAGCCCCTGTGAAGTTAGCATTCTCTCAGCCAGCTTCTTCCTGATTCCTTTCTTCAAAGGCTGATAATCCACGAGGGCTTTTCCCAGGAGTGACTGTGGCTCATGTTCTCTCCCTGCATATTCCAAGGCCTAAAATAGATCTAAACCAATGAGATCTTGTCCTTGCAGCTGTGTCTCTGACTGCAGGGGTGGGCTTGAGGAGGCTAGGTGAGATCTGCCAAGGTGGGGAGGGAATATTCTTGGCTGCTGGTGGTTCATTTCTTATAGAGATTGGGCCATAACTTGGAGCCTGTTGGTCAGTTCTCAATTCTCTGTGCACAGGGGCTGCTCTTACACAGTGGACTACTGTGATTTATCCTCACGCTCAACCTGATCTCATAGCTTCAATGGGAGCTGGTGGCTGGTCCACAGTGGAGCCACCCAAGCTACAGCTCACTTAGAAGAAGGGAAGAGAGGACTGTTGTTTCCCAGGTGCCCATGGTGGTCAGTGTCATTCATAGTTTCTTGAGCCTTGACTGAGAAATGAGTTTCAGCATTCTCTCACACATGTATAGGAGGATAGTGGGGTTCAGAAAACCAGGTGACTTCCCTGACTTTCTGTCCCTATGATATAGCTAAAGCAGGTTTTGAAGCCTTATCATGGGATTCCACATCCAGGGCTCAATTCATTACAAGGCTTTCAGGAATTAGATCCATCTTCCTGACTCTGCTTGAGAGTAGCTAGCATTTTTGTCTGTTTTCTTTATCACTCTGTTATAAATCCATCATAACAAGATGTCTGGTAGGAACATGAATGTTTTCCAGGGGCAAGAAGGAATAGAGGTTGTCTGCTGGCCAGGAATCAGCAAGAGATGAACTGCAGAAGAGGAATCCATTTTCTTCCAGGTATTCCCCAGGCTGGGGAACCAGAAGAACTTTGCAGTTGAGAACTCAGGATCAGGAATCAGACTGCTTTGGCTAGTGACCTTGGACTAGTAATTTCTTGCCATAGAAATGCAGTTCCTCATCTATTCTGTAGAAATAGAAGTTATCCTTATATCTGAAGTTCTCAGCATAATGCCTTACATATAATAAGTTTGCAAAAAGAGAAAAGGCCACCAGCGATACACTTAAAGGATCATTGCCCACTTTTTGTCTGTTAACAAATATTGAGCACCTGCCATGTGCCTGGCAGTGTTCTAGGAGCTAGAGTTCCTGTGGTGAGACAGACAGACTTGTCCTTCTCTTGCCCTGGAGGCTATGGCCCGGGACAGGGGACAGGCACCTGTGAGCTAGGATCTAACTGGTGAGAGCAGCTTATTTACTACCAGGTCTAGGTAAGTCCCAGGTAGGAGAGGAGAAAAGGCAGAGTGTTCCAGGAACAAGAGTAGCATTTGGAAGGAAATGAGTTTGGAATAGCTTTGTTCTCTCCCCTGAGCTGAATGGGCAGCCATTGAAGGCTTTTAAGCAGGGACTGCCGTTATCAGATTTGTGTTTTGTTGAAAAGTTCATTCTGGCTGCTGTGTGGAGCCGTGTGTGTGTGTGTGTGTGTGTGTGTGTGTGTGAGTGTGTGAGGATTGTTGAGTGAAGACCAGCTAGGAGGCTACTGAAGTAGTTCTGGCAATAGGGGCAGGTGGCTTGGAGTAGGGTATTGGATGAGCACATGTGTTCTTGGCTTCCTGCCCCTTCATTTATTTTTCCTTTTCTTTTCTCGGGGTTGCTCTACCACTGAGCTACATCTCCAGCCATGCTTTTATTTATTTTGAGACGGGATCTTGCTTAGTTGCCCAGGCTGTCCTCAAACTTGCAATTCCATTGCCTCAGCTTTCAAAATTGCTGAGATTACAGACCTGTGCTGTGTAGTGCCTGGCCTCCTGGCCCCTTTCTGAGTCTGCCACTACCAATGATAGACCTTTGTTGTGGACCCTTAAAAAAATAAAGTTATGTTGGATTTCTCGCCCAATTTCTATTTGGAAACGAGATCTTCATAATCAAGTTGAAATAAGGTCATTAAGATGGGCCCTAATTTAATATGGCTGATCTTTTTAAAAAGGAAAAATTTGGATATAGAGACAGACAAGTAAAGAGGAAGGATGTGAAAACAGAGACAGGCATCTATAGGCCAAGAAGAGAGACCTGGAATGAATCTTTCTCTCATGGCCCTCAGAGCAGCCAGCCCTGCTGATACATTGATCCTGAACTTCCAGCCTCCAGACTGTGAGACACATTTCTGCTGTTTAAACATCCAGGCTGTATCAGGGCAGCCTTTGCTAAAAAATAGCATCATCTCTTCAAACAGTACATGTGGGGACTTCTAAAATCTCAGCACACCTGGGTCCCACCTGTGGGGATGTAGTAGTGGTGGTAGTGAGGGATGGTGTTCTCCTGAAGCTGGTGGGCACTGGGGCCATGGGAAGGTGCATTTATGCCCTTGGTCTTCAACTCTATCCTTAGAGGAATCCAGACACTATGGAAGCTTTGTGCTTGGGCTTCCTTATGTCCCCAGATCCCTATAGCTTTCTCTCACGAGATGTGAAGCAGTCATATGGAGTCAGAGAATAGGGTTTGTCATTTCCTGGACTCGCAAGACACTTATTTTTTCCAAGCCTCAGTTTCTTTCTCTGTAAAATGGAACAATGGACCTTAGAGGGTTATTTAAGGGTGCAGTGGAGGACATGCATAAACAAGCCTGCCACCTGCAGCTGGACAGTTTGTGTCCTGCACAATGGTGGCCCAGGTAGAGGAGGCAGGTGGGCTCCTTCACTGCATGCTCACCAGGTCTTCTGCATCGGGCTGGACTATTTTCATTTGAGTAAAAGTTCCTACAAGTTGGAAGGCACCTGTATGTCAAGTGGTTCAGTGTTCCCAGCATGCAGTGGATGTTGAGTAAGCATTGATTGGATTTTTTTCCTCTTGAAATTATGGTCCATTATGCAACTTGGAAGAATGTCTTTCAGGACTTGGGGAAGGTCTGCTTCCTCCTCTCTATGTGATCGATGTAACAATGCTTTTCCCTTTTTGGTCTCACTGCTGGGAAGGTCAAATCCATTAATTCTTATGTTTGCACAATCATATTCCCCTTTTCCCTCGTTCTAATTTATTATGCTTTATTTATGTTCTACCAGTTGATTAAATATGTTCTTGGCGGTAAGCTACTCTTTTCTCTTTGGAGAAAATGTTCTTAAGTAAACACAATGTTTTTAGACTTTGGGCAACACATCATCTTGGCAGTTCTGGGTACTTCAGCCCCATAGACAGAGGCGAGTGGAATGGCCTCTGCATCTGCATAATGTTGTTTGAATCCCATGGCTTTATGGGATTGCTTAGTTATAGGGCAGAGGGAAGAAACTACATGAACTCTAATGGCTTTGTGAAGTAAGCAAGAACTGTAAGAATAATCACAGATATTTGGGGAGCCCTGGAAGGTTAACAGTGTGCTTTCAGAGAGCTGTGTTAAGTTCCCTGGATCTTTTGGTCTTGTGGCCCAATTTGACTTGGGCACTCTCATGTGAACCCTGGAGAGGTCATCTTATCATACTTGCCATTATGACTGTCCTTCAGTACTTTGGATAGATCAAGGGTTAGCCTGGACTCCTGAGCATAGCCCTTGGGGCACCCTGGGGTCTGTCTTAGCAATCTGCTTCGTAGTGGCTTGGAATTTCATTTGCAGTGGAGAGTCTTTAGTTGACTAGTAAGTGTTGGCCACATGTGGACTGGTTGGATATTTCTGGATATGAATTGGAGGCTAGTGCTCTAATCCAGAGCAGGAAAGGAGACTACTCCACTGAATAGTGTCCTGAGAGGGGCAGCCTGCGTGTGTGTATATGCAAGACTGAGATCCTCCAGCTTTGCAAGTGTGCATAGCACTTTTCTCCAATCCAAGCCTGGCCGGTGATATGGGAATGGAGCTCAGGTCTCTGTTCACTTTATATTGCTAGAAAAATTCTAGACCTATTATTATCATTATGCTGACATTTTCTGTATTTTTTATCCTTTAGAGAGAAAATCTAATGGTTTTAGTCAGCTTTTTTTGTTACTGTGACTAAAAGACTAGACAAGAACAATTTTAGGAAGAAACGTTTATTTAGAGGCTCACTATTTCAGAAGTCTTAGTTCTTAGAAGGCTGGTTCCTTTCCTTGGGGTTTGAGGTAAAATGGAACATCATGGTTAGAATGCGGCAGAGGGAAGCAGCTCACACGATGATCAGAAAGCATAAAGAGACTATTCCAGATACAAAATATATACCCCAAAGACATGCCCCCAGTGACCTACCTCCTCTAGCCACACCCTACCCACCTTCAGCTACCACTTAACCCAATCAGTGAATTAATCCTCTGAGAGGGATTAAGGATCTCATAACCTAATCATTTTACCTGAGCCTTTTTTACATTTTTTCACACATGAGCTTTTAGGGAATGCCTATTACTCAAAGCATAACACTGTCTATGGGTGACTTTAGGTGAAGCATGCACCCACAGGTCAGGTACAAGTCTCATCCCTCCTTATGGGCTCAGACACCTGTTCTTCTTACTCCTCACTATGTGACCGGCCTGGGACAGAGTCTGAGCTGCCTCTAGCACCTGCATTTTGTGCACAATAGAGCTTTGGGTGGAAAGAAAAGCTTCATTGGGCACCAGATACGCATCAGCCACTTTTCCAGGCATGTTAAAATCTCGTCTTCAAACATTATATCAACCCTATAATGTGTACATTAATCACATCTACAGTGGAAGGGGTTGAACCTCAGGTCTAATGTGTAAGGAGAGTCTGTTCCAGAATTCTAGTAGTCCGTGTTATATAAGGACTTCATGGGCCTTACCTCTCCCCAAAGCTGTGGCTTATCTGAGAGATAAGACTATTGGAATCTATGGCACTGGCCGTGAACACTTTCTAAGTGCCTTCCAACTGGAGCAAGAGAAGGAAAATGGTCTATTTGGTTATTGCAGATCATGGAAGGCCACCAATCAGTTCCTGTTATGGCTAGAGCAAACCTGTAGCCATGAGTTTTATTTTTGTGGGTTCTTGGAAATTTTGCATATGTTTTTTGCCAGGCACGTCAGGAAGACTCTCAGTTCTAAAGGTAGAATTTTGCATGAGCAGACACAGAAATAAGGAGATAAGCTGCTTAAGGCCATGACCAAGAGCAGCTGCAGGATCATTTTGGGCAGAGGGCTGCCTGTCCTTGGTGTCAGCTTGGAGGGAGGGTGCACGCACATGGGAATGCCATGAGGTAAGGGGCTTATATGGGTGCCTCAGGTTTTCTGACAAAGTGGTAGCTCATTGCTACATGAGTTCTTAGAGGAGCCAGATTTTGGAACATTCCATCAAGTCAATGGCAGCTGAGAAGGAGCTGTTGTTCTCTGGGGAGAGCTGGGCATGGATTTGGTGAACCAAAGCTCATTCTGCCTTCACCCTGTCTGGAGGCATCCGTATACATTGGGGCAGTTATTTCAAATCATTTGACCTCAGGACATGCTGGTAATTGTGATGTATTGATGAAACACCATCTAGAGTCCTGATTAACTAGGATCAAAGGGCTCAGTAGAACACAGCCTTGCAGATAGATTAATTGCTTCAGGAAACGATCACAGTTTGATCTCCGGTCATTTTGTTTTTACTTGAAAACAGAACAAAACCCAATAATCAAATTAGCAAAAATAAATGTGTTTATATTAATGAGAATTAAAAAAGAGAATAGCACAAGCATGTTCTGATCCTAAGAACAACAAGGCAGGCAATGCAGAGGGATTAGCATCTATTGGCAACCAAATGGGGAGCTGGTACATTGAAAAGAGGCAAAGAGCACCCCTGAGTTAAGAGGGGCTCTCCTTGGGCTTCTTCATGTTCTCTCATTTGGCGCACTATTTCTAAATGACAGGTTTGGAGAAAATAAGAATTGAAAATTGTATTAATGTTAATATTTTTAATTAGGTAAAATTATTTTATGAGATAAAATGGCCTATTGGTGAGACCTTGGCCTTCAGGACTGATTTTTCTTGATCACCTGCTGGGCAGTCCCTGCCTTATGGAAGTTAGTTGAAGGAAGCTGCATGGAGAGCCATTGACCATAGGTAGGCAGGAACCAAGTGAAGTCAGTCCCTGGAATGTTGGGTTTTAGGGTAGCCACTGGATCGATCTTGTAATCCACAGAGAGATCATTTAGCCTGTCTGCAAATTCTAGGTGGACCTCTAATTGATCCTAGTCTCAGACAAGCCATCTTCAAGTCCCATCAAAAATTTTATAGTTTTCATATTATATTTTTTCCCCATTTGACAGAGGATGAGATGAGCAGACTTGCTATATTGGCCCTAAATGTGGAGATATGAAGGAAGCATTTGGTTGGGTAGATGTGAGAGGAGCCAGGGACAGTTGGGAAGTCTGGGGTGAGGACTCCACCCTAGACCTCAGAAAAAGAGGATTTCAGAGTCTGTTATGGTTTGGATGAAAGGTTTCCCCCATAAGCTCAATGTGAGACAACACAAGGGCTGAGGTGAAATGATCGGGTTATAAGAGCCTTAGCCTAATCGGTGAGTTAATTCCCTGATGGGGATTAAATGGCAACTGAAGGCAGGTAAGGTGTGGCTGGAGGAGGTGGTCATAGGGGGCGTTCCTTTGGACATATATTTTGTATCTGGTGTGGAGTTTCTCTGCTACCTGGAACCAAACCTTCTGCCATGATGTTCAGTCTCACCTGGAGCCCCCCGGAATGGAGCCAGCCTACTATGGACTAAGACCTCCTAAACCATGAACCCCTAAATAAACTCTAAAATCACTCTTGTCAGGTCCTTTAGTCACAGTGAAAAAACTGAAAAGTCCCAAGAAATCCCAGCTTTTGTCAAAATAAGGGAAGATGTCTCACTAGGCCATAGTGAGGTGGAATAGAACATGGGCAAATAAATTATGAACGCAGTGGAAACAGGGCTAAGAGTTGGCATCTCACTGAATGTGTAGATTGCAGGAAGTTGAGAGGGTCACTATTTGGTGCTTCAAAGGCCGTGCAGATAATAATATGGGAATCTACTTAGTATAGTGCTCTCTGAATTTATTTGCTTAATATGCTTAATACATGAGGATCCCAAATATTTCCAACAATTGAAACAGTGTGTCCGAGATAAGATAAAATCTGACATGAAAAAATTGAAACTCTTCCACTTGAATCCAAAAGGTCAACTGCACTGTTTGATCTATAATTAAAAACAATAATAGTACTTGACATTCATTGCTCTCATGCTACTTACTGGACATAATGCTGAATGGTTCTCAGACATTAACCCATTTAATCCTCATGTTTCACCCCCCATTTATTTTATTTTTTCACAAAAAAATGAAACTGAGGCTTGGCTTTGAGTTTTCCTGGGTCATGTGGTCTGGTAGATAATTATACTGAAAATATTCATTTTCTTCCCTAAATACCAGTTGATGAGTTTATATCCATGCATCGTTGATATGAACCATGAACTTGCTTTGACCACTAGCACGTGGGCAATTATGAACATGCAAGTCCTGAGCTGAGATCTTAAGTGGCAAGGTGTTTCCCCCTGTCCTCCTAACTTCTGACCATGATGAAGAGATCATGCCCCAGGTCCTCACTGCCTCACACCTGAATGAGCGGTGTGGAGCAGGGCCTACAATTGATCCAGCAAATGGTGCATGTTAGAGAAACATCCTCAAAACTGTGCCACTGAGACTTTGTCACTTAGCAACATTTGCCAGTTTGTAGCTGAGCTGGGACTCCAACCCAGATAATCTGACTCTAGCACCCATGTTCTTTGGCTCTTAACTGTATTTCATGGAAGAAATAAGTGAAGAATAATTGAAGAGACTTACTAGAGGCCTGCTGTTGTCTAGTCACTAAGTAATTTTTAAAATGTCAAGTCTCAATTTTTAATTGTAGTTCAATCCCTCTCAAAATGTCAATTAAAATTTTTATTGGATTTTTACAAAATGATTGGAAAGTAAAGCTGGAAATGGAAAACTGGTTTATATAAAAATTCTTAGCAGGAAATAATGAAAAGAACTGATATTAACAGGTTTTAAAACACAAACCAATAGTAATTAGACACTGGTAGAGAGACAGCAATAAAAGACAACGTTTGAAAGATACCCTAATACAAAAAATAATTTAGGAGAAGATGAAAGAAGAATCAAAAACCACGAAGAAAGGAAGAATTATATAAATGTTGGGAGAATTTATTAATTGGTTGGAAAAATAGCTACATATTTCATGAACTGAAAATAATAGTTAAGGTATAAAATATTTAAAAATCATGGAAAACTTGCAAAAAATAGTCCATAATGTTTTTCAGGTAACACTGAAAATGTAAAGAGGTAAAGTTACTAAAAAGATAAATAGATACAACTTTATAAAATTGAATATTTAATGTGGTGAAGCAGAAGGAAATGATGGAGGGAAAAGTACTTGTTAGAAATGTGGAAAGATGGAAGTATTTACCTTGCCTCATTCAAATGAGTGAGGTGAACAGCAGAATGCCTATTTAGAAACGGACAAACGTGTAAATGAACAACTGATATCAAAAGAAACAAATTTTAGTTCATCTCAAAAGACACACTTCACGCTCCCTCTCTGTGCCTGGACCTGTGTTAAATACTGAGATTTCAAAAACAGATGTGGCAAAATGAACAGTTTTGAGAATAATAAAGATGTTGCAAAATAAAAAAATTCATGTAATCATAAATCTATGATATGTGAAAAATTATAATGCTGCCAAGGATGAGATAAAAGTGGTATTTTTAGACATTGCTGATGAACATGTCAAGTAGAAAAATTATCTTGCAAAATATACCTGTACTCATTAAAATGTTCATACGTTTGACCTAATAATCTCACTTGCAAGAATTCAAATAGTATCATTTAAGTGAAAACTATATGGATATATAAGATAAAGTGCTGTCTACCAATCTGAAAGATTAGACACAATGTTTATGTTCAGTTCAGGAAATAGCTAAATTACTGGGCAGTCACACAATGGACTACTCTGTAGCCAATAAAAATGATAATCATATAGACTATAGGAAAATATTTCTGATACTACAGTAAATATAAAAAGCAAACTTATATCTATGAGGTGATTCTAAGTTCATAAAAATTAAATATGTAAGTAGCCAATGATTAGAGGGACCTGGAACTTGATAGTGCGTGGGATGGAAGCCCTTTGGGAAGCTTTCCTCCTCACTGGGGCTGAATTTCCATTAGAGTTGTTAGTCTACAATAATAGGTGATAATAATAGCACTGAGATTTATTTTAAAGATATAAAAAGGACAGAATAAGATGACTAGTCCTAACTGTGCATGGAGGCAAAGAGACTCATGAATTCCAGTTGACTTCAAGTTCACTATGAGTCATTAAAATTATGAGTCAGGAAAAAAAAAAAGGAAAGGTCAGGAAATCTTGAATGCTTTTGTGGAGATACAGTGTGAGATCTAGAGGACATGAGTTAGTAGAGATGAGACAAACCCATGCTGGAGGTCTGAGGACGGCTTCAACATGTTACAGTGCCATGCTTCCCCGTGTTTATAATGGTACAGTTCACAACAGCCAAGTTTGGAACTAGTCTAGGTGTCCATCAGCAGATGAATGGATAAAGAAAATGTGATGTGTATACCCAATGGAGTTTTATTCAATCATAAAGAAAAAATTATGTCCTCTGCAGGAAAATGGATGGAACTTGAGAGCATTATGTTAAGTAAAATAAATCAGACTCACAAAGTCAAGGGATTTTCTTTCATACATGAAAGCTAAAGAGAAAAGAGTGAGAAGGGGTCATCTTACACAAAGAGAAGGGAAACTAATGAATAGAAAGGAAAGCGCAGGAACTGGAGAATTAAATCAACCAAATTATGTTATATGCTTGTATGAATATGTCAGAACAATCACACTACTATGTACACTTATGCACAGACAAAAATTTAAAAACTTATTTTGCTTTATTTAACATGTTTCAGTCTTACCTTTGGCATTTAAAAAATGTTTTTCAGTCGCAGTTTGGTAAAGTACATAAAATATTCATCTTTAGTGTACAGCTTGTTTTATTTTTACAAATGTACACATTATCTAAATAGCACCCAGATCAAAATACAGAATGTAACAGAACTCCAAAAGATTCCTGGGCTCCTAGCATTCCAGTCAATTCTCATCTTTTTCTTTCTTGGCAGTAATAAATTTTATCACCATTGATTAGTTTTGCTGGACCTTCATGTAAATGCAATCACACAGTACATGCCTGACTTCCATTGTGGTTATTTTTTTTTTTTGAGAGGGACAATGAGAAAGACAATCAATTTTATTTAGCTTTTTGTCTGATTTTTTCATTACTCCAACATTTTGTTGTGTATGAGGTGCTGGCGTTCAAACCCATGTACTCGCAAATGCCAGGCAAGTGCCATAACTGCTAAGCCACCACTCCAGCCCTTCCATCATGTCCTTTTTTTTTTTCTTTTTAAAGAGAGGGTCAGTGAGAATCAATTTTATTTAGTTTTCCACGTGGCTTTCATTGCTCCGACATTCCTTGTGTACATGGTGCTGGGGTTAGAACTCATGTACCTGTGCATGTCAGGCAAGCACCTTAACTGGAGCCACTGCTCCAGCCCTCCATGTCTTTTAGACTTCCCAATGTTGTGTCTACAAGAGTTGATCTTTTTTTTTTTTTTTTAAAGAGAGAGAGAGAGAGAGAATCAATTTTGTTTAGTTTTTCATGTGGCTTTCGATGCTCAGACACTTCATCATGTATATGGTGCTGGGGTTCAAAGCCGTGTCCTCATGCATGCCAGACAAGCTCCATAACAGCTGAGCTACTGCTCCAGCCCCTAAAGGTTGGTTCTCATGTGTTGCCATAACCATCCATTGGGTGACTGTGCCACAAGTTATTTATCCATTCCCTAGCTGATGGATGTTTGGGATTTTTTTAAAAATTTGGATCAAAAATGAACAAAGCTGCTGCTATTGCTCATTACCTCTGTCTCTTAGAGGGCATATGTGTTCATTCAGCCCAGCTTCATGTGATTGCAACGAAATAAAGTTGATGTATGTTGAGCTTAAGATGCTGGCAAACACAGTCCCAAGTGGTTGCCGTAATTTTCATTCCCACCAGCAATATGTGGTAATTTCAAATACACTATATTCTCACCAACATTTGATGTTGTCAGTCTTTTAAATTTTGTTCTGCAGGAGGTAGTTGGAGTCTCGCTGTGATTTTAATTTCCAATTCTCTTCTGATTAAAGATGTTCTTTCTTTTCACATTCTTACTGGTCATTTGGATCTCTTTTGTAAAGGGGCTTGCTCAGCTTTTTTCCCCACTGTACTTTCAATTAGACTATTGATAATTTTTTTGATTTGTAGGATCATTGAAAAATACACATTTTGAATGAGTCTTTTGGTGGATGTACATATTTTGTCATTTTTTTCTCTTTTTCCCTCTCTGATGAGCCATCTTGATAACCAAGTTATTTTATTTTTTGGTACCAGGGATTAAACCCAGGGGCACTTAATCACTGAGCTACATCCCCAGCCTGTTTTTTTTTATTTTCAGACAGGGCCTCTCTAAGTTGCTGAGGCTGGCTTTGAACTTGTGATCCTCCTGGCTCAGCCTCCCGAGTCGCTGGGATAGGCATGTGCCCCCATGGCCAGCCAATTACTCATTTTTAATAAAGTACAATTGATTATTTTTATGGTTATTGGTTTTTGGTTCGTATTTAACAAATATTTGCTTACCTTCAGTTCTTAAAGCTATCTTCCTATATTTTCTTTGAGAAGATTTATTGTTTTTACATTTTCTGTTTAGGTCTGAAACTGAAATGATTCATTGGGAACAGGAGTTACTAGAGAATCCCCATATCTGCTTGCACTCAGATTTGTTAACTTTATTCTAAGTTTTAATTTATTTTCTGCAATTGTAAGCTAAATTGTTTTCATAATTGTTTTTATTTTTGTGCTTTTATATATATAAAACAGTAGATTTTTATATATCGATCTCGCTTGTATCCTGTAAGCTTGCAGAATTCTGTCATCTCTAATGGTTTTTTTTTTTCCCATGGATATCTGAAAATATAGTATCTTCTTTTCCTATTTCTGGATGTCTTTTGTTTCTTACTTTTATTTTTTCTCAGTATGATTAGATCTTTCAGTACAATGTTGGATAGAAATTGTAGGTAGTGGATATGTTTAATTTTATTTTTTTAATAAATTTTTTTTATTTTTGAACAACCATACAAGTTTTTAACAAAATAATATAAAATGTGTGTAGATTCTGGATATTAGAATTACCCCCAGGAGTGCCCACCCAATTACCCACCCTTTTCCCTCCCTTCCCCTTCCCACAATATCACTAAAAAAGGATTATGTTGTATAACATTATATCTTATCTGGATTTAACATATGATAATAGACCAACTTTCTAACTGGCCAGGGTCTAGTCCCAACCTCCACAGATGAGTGTAGACAATCGACCCTTAGTTCTCTGGGTTAAGCTGATTTTACTCAGCATAATTTCTTCCATAGCCATCCATTTACCTTCAAAGGCTGCAATATCATTGTTTCTAATTACTGAATAAAACTCCATGGTATATATGTACCACAGTTTTTGGATCCATTCATCCAGTGAGGGACATCTGGGTTGTTTCCATAATTTAGCTATTGTAAATTGAGCTGCTGTGAACATCGATTTCACTGTGTCTTAGAACCATTTTTGCAAAGCAGTGTGGAGAATTCTCAAAAAATTAAAGATGGAACCACCTTACGACCCAGCTATCCCACTCCTGGGAATTTTCCCAAAAGATTTAGAATCAGCATATTATAGCGATGTGGCTTCATCAATGTTTATAGCAGCTCAATTTACAATAGCTAGACTATGGAACCAACCCAGATGCCCCTCACTTGATGAGTGGATACAAAAGCTTTGGTTCATATATACTATGGAATACTACTCGGCCATCAGAGAAGACGATATTATAGCTTTCAAAATCAAATGGATGGAGATGGACAGAATTATGCTTAGTGAAGTCTCCCAAGCTCAGAGACTTAAGGGCCGAATGGTTTCTCTCATCTGTTGATACTAGAATTTATGTTGAAGCAGTAGGACAGACA